>RJWM01019682.1:0-35897 GCA_004363535.1 Dasyprocta punctata | reverse complement strand
TCCCCTGCTCACTGAGGCTCAACCTTGCAAATGCTTCAATTTCCCCAAGCAGATCTACTTTGTGTTTCTGGGTTTGTTTGGGGAAAGTGGCCAAACTACGAAATGAGAAATTCTTCTTTTTTTTTTTTTTTTTTTTAAGAAAATGATTTTTATTGGGACATTTTAGGAATATATAATGATCTCATTCATCATAGGGAATTTTTACCTGCCACATTCTCTAACTTGATTCGTTCTTTTCTCCATTTCCCTACTGCTCCTTTAACCCCTCTTCCTCTCCTTATCTAAAAAAATTTAAAAAAAAAGGTTTGCTCCCATTTTTCCTTCTTTTCTTTTTTGTAAAATTTTCCCTTTCCCCGCTTTTGCCTTCACCCTTCCCTAGTTCCCCTTCACATTTGAACAATTTTTTTCCTTTTTCACAGTATCTATTATACATTTTAGTTCTTATTTACACTTTTGTTTTCTCACACCAGAGAAACAACACGGTATTTACACATAAGTCACTGAATTACTTTACTTAAGTGTATAGTCTCAATGTGCACACATTTACCTAGATATTTCTCAAGCTTATCCTTCTTTATGGCAGAGTAGTACTCAACTGTATAAAAAAAAACTCCACATCTTCTTTATTCATTCACCAGTTGATGAACATTTGGGCTGCTTCCAAGATTTGGCTATTACAAAATGTGCTGCTATAAACATGGGAGTTCCTGTATTGCTGTGGTATGATACTTTATTCTTTTGGAAAGGTACCAAGAAGGGAAATAGTTCGGTCAAATGGAACTTTTAGTCCTAGTTTTTTGAGGAATCTCCACACTGACTTCCACCATAGTTGCACCAGTCTACACTCCCACCATCAGTGGAAAAGATTTCCTTTATCACCACAGCCCCACCAGCGTTTGTTAATTAGTTGATTCCTTGGAGATAGTCATTCTTTAGGGGGTGAGATAGAATTTCTGCATTGTTTTAATTTGCATTTCTTAAATGACCAATGATGTTGAAAATTTTTTCATATTTTTTTGCCATTTCTATTTCTTCATCTGAGAAGTATCTATTCATTATGATATAGGGGAAAGAAATTTCCAACCTACTAGATGTCTGGTACGAATTCATGAAGAATTTTAGGAACAACAGAGGTTAAGAGCACAATATATTTATTGAGAGAAAGAGCATCTGCCTGAGAAAGAGACAAAAGTGGTCCCAAGTGAGTTGCCAAAGACCATCTTTTCTAGAGACTTTTATAGAGTAAAACCACAAAGTGAGGTAGGTCTAAGGTGGGAAAAACATGGGAACTCGCAAAGTATGAGGTGGGACAGAACTATGGTCTACCAATAAGATTAATTGCTCAGGTAAAATTGATTAAATCAGAGACAAATGTGAAAGTGAATCATGTAGAAAGTGGGCATGCATAAAGAGCAGTGACTCTTCCTGTAGGGGTTGGGTTAGTGACTCCTGGCTTCCTCAGAGTGCTAGAGACCTATTTAGAATATCATTTTTTGAAGTTCATCCTTATGAGGTGCGTGGGTACAGCTGTTTTCTGTTTTGTCTTGAGGTATGGCCCAAAGCAGAAGTGTCTGCCTCCCCAACAGTAGCAAGCTATCTCACCATTTGTACTTGGTACTTAAAGGACTTACACCTGTCTGCCTGCCCATAATATTTTTGTCTAACTCAGCTGCTTCTAACAATTTCAGATGCCCATTTTTGGATTGAGTCTTTACATTTGGTAGGTCTGATTTTTTTTAAGTTCTGCATATATTCTAGACAGTAACCCTTTGTTTGAAGACTGGTTGGTAAATTTTTATTCTCACAGCATTGGTTGTCTCTTCCTTCTGTGCGTGGTTTCTCTTGCTGTTCAAAAGATTTTTAATAAGATGAAATCCCAGTTGTTGATTCTCTGTGATAGTTCCTTTGTGACTGGGGCTTTGTTAATCGTCTTTCCTACACCAATATCTTGTAGTTTTCTAACTATTCTATCTTCTAGCTGATTTATTATTTCTGTTTTAATATTTCAGTCTTTGATTCATTCCAAATTTAGTTTAGTGTGTGATGAAAGATATGGGTTCAATTTTAATCTTTGGCATAAGGAAAGCCAATTTTTCCATGAAATGAGAAATTCTTAACCCAATGAGTGTGTCATGCTATGTGTTTATAATTTTATGATTTTCTTACTTAGGATCTCACCATATTTTTTTCTAGAACTTTCATTTCAATGAGGGGTGGAAGATAATAAATTTGGAGAGAGAATCTCTGATGCTTTTCCTACCCTTTTCCTTTCAAGATTTTACCCCAAATGGACCATGGACATCCATGCCCACTCCGTGTTTCCTTATCCTGAGCCCTTCAGTATGGACAGAATCACAGGGTGAAGGAAGATTCAGTGCAATTGAACGTGCATGTTCCCTATAAAAATATAGTCAAATGTAGTCCTATTAATGCCCAGATATCTCTCTATTCATCTTTTGATGGAAGACATTGGCTTTTCAACCCACCACATTCCTGCAACTTAAAACCACCCAACACACAGATCAGGCGCAAGAATCAGTGCTCTGTCAGCACATGGGAAAACAAATTGGATCCACATTTAATAGAGCATCTTTTACTATGTTTAATGTTTTTTACAGTGATGATCACATTCAATAGAGCATCTTTTACTATGTTTAGTGTTTATTTCAGTGATGATCACTTTCTTCCACTTTTCTCTATTTTCCCCTTCATTGTATTTTCTGGGTATAGAAGAAAAATTAATCATTTTTCATATGTCTCTCAGATCTGCTATGTGTACTCCTTTTAATGCTCATCTTTTCCTTAATTCCTTAGTTCAAGGCTCAGGTTGTATACAGAGTGGTCAAAAACTACAGTGTACATCTACATTAAGAAGATCGTTAGGTCATAAAATATCTATTACCTTTAATTCAGCTGAAAATTCTCTTCTTTCCTTTGAAGACACTTATCACTTTGTTTTTGTCCCTTTCTGCAGCAGTTCTAGAAGTTCTCTTTCATTTCTTTAGCTGTGCTGATGGACTGGGTCACTGTCCTGAATCAATTCAGAATGATTACCCTTCATTCTCATTTGACTTAAGAGAAGAGCCAGAAATAGCACAGAGCCAGTTCAAGTGAATAAAGTGGATGAATACATACTATACTGTTTTTATTTGACAGAAATTGCTGTATCAGAAGTAATGTGTGACACAAAAATATTGTGATGATGGAAGATGAAACCATTAACCCAGCTTTTGGATAGGTTTTACAGACTTCATTTATTAACTGCTCTAAGAAGCCTTTATGACACTGAGTCTACTATAGTGTACCAAGGTATGAAGTCAGCTGTTACAATTCCATCAAGGTAAAAAACACAGCATCATCTTTTTTTTTTTTTTTTTTGCGGTACTGGGGATTGAATTCACAACCTCACTCATGCCAGACAGGCACTTAAGTCACTGAGTCAAACTCCCGGCCCTGGTTTTTTGAGACAGGGTCGCACTGTGTAGCTCAGGCCAGCCTTGTGCTCACGTTGTAGCCCAAGCCGGCCTCGAACTCACAACGCTCCTCCTACCTCAGCCTCCTGAGTGCTGGGATTAAAGATGTGCACCACCAAGCCCGGCTACAGCATCTTCTTGACATTGAATCTTAACTGACAAACTTTTGTCATATGAGGAAAACAGGATGTATTACATTGGGAACTCTGTGTCTTGATGCCACTATTTTTAAGCATAGACAGAAGATTCATATTCCTTGTTGATATTTCTTAAAAAGCTGGAATCTGAAGTGGCCTGATTACACAGCTCCAATGAAATTGACAAACTTTGTTCTATTTATTTGACAGTCAAATTGCAGGGAACAAATTTCTCATTCAACTCATGTCCAAATCCTTCATTAATGCTTTGAATGGAGGATTTAATTCAGTTTCTGTTGCCATAACAAAATTTCACAAAACCACTTATTTTATAAAGAAAAGAGATTTATGTAGCCCATGGTTTTTCAGACTAAAAGTCCAAGACCAAACAGTCACACTGAAAATATCACAATATGGCAGATGACACAATCATGTGGAGACTTTTGAGACAGATGGGTCTGAGAGGGAATATTCTCATGCTATACTTCACTCTTAAGAAATCTGAGACATCATATACTTTTGAGAGTAGTTTCCCCACTCATTTATCTATGTTCCAATAGGGCCCATCTCTCAAAAGTTCCACAGGTGCTTAGTATACCACAGTGGACAACAGGTCTTCCAGTCATGATCCCTTGGGAAGTTACTACAATCAATCAATAGCAGTTGCTAATAAAAGTGGGTCGTGGCCATTTCAAAATGCTAAAATATAGCTCTGTATCCTTTTGAGAGCCTAATTTCTCATCTTTGAAATAGTCTGAAGAAGTCTCACACTCTCAGAAATGTGTGAACACCACAAAGGTTTTGTTTCCCATTGAAGCCATCTGAGAATAAATGTAAAGACATCAGGGTCACAGTGCCTAACATTTTACTATATATGTTCAACTAATGTCTCTCCCCTGTGTAACCTCAATATGGCCATGATATCAGGAATCAACTCTAGCATATTACTCTATTTATCCCTCTAGTTCATTTCCATTTGCTTTTACTCATTCCCATACCCAATTTTGCAAAATGATCTAGTGCAAATGCATGTGCTGCATTTAGTCCTGGATACACTTTACCTCCTGTAGTTCTGAATAGTTCTGTAGGAATTAGATTTCATGTTATCGTCTCTTTTGAAGTTTACACGAGAGTTATTTAACAGAATGTCTCTCCTTTGTTTTACAAACTGACTTTAACTTTGGTTGTGTTTTTCTTCATGATTAAATTCAGCTAATGCATGTGTGACAGTACACTATTCTGCTAAGACTGCCATAAAAAGTGCCAGAGAGTGGGTAGCTTTGACATCAGCAATATGTTATCTTATGATTTGGAGCTTATAAATTTGAGATCACTGTATCAGCAGTGTTTCTGTCTTCTGAGGTCTTTTGCCTTAGATATGATTAACTTCTAGGGCATTCACATTTTACATTTTTTAAAAATTTTTCTGGAGCCCCTGAGTTCTGATTTCATTTTCTTATATTCACACAAGTCATGTTAGATCAGGACCCAACCAACTGACTTCACTGTAATATGAACACCTCTCTAAACATCATTTATCCAAATACAGCCACATCCTGAGGTACCATGAGCTTTGAGAGAACATGTGAAACTTGAGGGAATACAAAACAGCACACAGCAGGCAGGAATATTCAGAAGTGAGGCTTTGCTTTTTTGGTTCAATTTCGTAATTTCAAGTTTCATAACTTCATGCCTGTCCAGCCCTTTTGTGCTGTTCACTTTTTACCTAGAAGAAGGGGATGTTGGCCAGGATTTGTTGCTGCTGTTACTTTTCCCTTTTCTATTTGAGATGAATGTGTGAAGAAATCATCTGATATTGTATGGCTATCCCACTCCTGATTAAAATATAACTGAAAATTCATGAAGTCTTCCAATGGGTGGTAACAAATGAGCACGGTTAATTGTTTTGATACTCAAAAATACCCACATGCATGTAATTGATGTTCTATTCGAATTTGCTTCTATTTGGTTTTTCTATGACACCTTCATTCTTTGACTCTATCTTCAATTTCATCATGGTCCAAATTGATCTTGCATTTTCCCTAATCTAGATTTAGAAATAGACACTCATTCAAAGATGAATGTGTCCTGTTACTAAATAATTATATTTAGAAGTTATGAGTGATTCTTTGGGACTAAAGAGTGATTTTTCCTAGACTAGGGCAAATTACCTATCTTTTTATCTCTCTGTCTACACAGATACATATTTTTGGTTCTTTGTAAAAATGGCATGAGTTTACACTGATGCCTTTAGTGCCATCCTGCAAACATAGAGTTTATTTAAAAATGTTGCTTTTAAAAGTAACTTCGAGATCAATCAACCTGTTTAAATCAATCCTAGATGTCTTCACATTCTGTATCTTTGTGGAAGAAAACTCCTCCCACACATGACCACTCAACTTTTATTGTCTGGTATCCCTTCTGTGGCCATTGTCATCTTTGTGACTCTTGCAGTGATATCTCTTTCACCCTACCTTGGTCTGACAGCCAATCAGCAGACACCTCCTTATGTGAATTCCTTTTTTATTCCATCCCTCTTGACACAAACTTTGAGCCAACAGTTCCACACTCCCCTGTAGGATCACCCTATAGATCCCAAGATTATTGTAACAGCTAATGTGGGCATTCCACCTGGACCTTCTAGCAGTTTTCTTTCTTTACATAGATTGGGTCACACAGAGCTAAATCTATATTCTAAGGTGTGTTCTCACAACATGGGTAGAAATTTGGTGATCAAAGAGAACATAATAGATTCAAGAGTTTGAGTGAGCATTTGGTAGAAAAGGTGCCTCAAAAAAATGGTTTTCCTTAGAAGTTAGTGAAGAACATGAGCAATACTCTGAAACTTCCAGGGAATATCAGACAAGTATGAGGATAACAACAAACTGATCTTGGAAGGGAATTATTTGATGGAAAAGAAGAAAATCCATGACCTCGGATGGATGGCTTTGATAAATATAGTTTTCCAGATCATTCACAATTCTTGCAAGACACATTTAGCTGGTATTGACATGTTAGTGATAACATAGCCTATCCTTCCTCGTAAATCACAAGCCTTAATGTTCCTGTGTTATTTTTGAACTTCACATCAAGAGCGTGAGGGAATCAGAGCAAAGCTGAAGCTCCAAGACTTCTGCTCCCACTGTGCAAAATGGAAGGAACTTGCACACTTTCTTGCATTTTGTGGGGATTGCGCCTTCTCTGACAACTCCTTTGATACGTGGACAGGTGAACAAGGAAACATGTAGCAATAAATGCCATGGCACTCACAAGATGGTACAAGGAAGCTGTCCTCTGGTCTCCAGAGAGGAGCATATTATATGCAACCTGCTCTGGGGACACTGCTCCATTGTTATGGATGAGCCAGGTTTGTAGTTATTTCCAGTCCTGCTTAGAACCTATTGATTTGCATGTGCCCAGAGCACTGTCCACTGCCCTACACTCTGTGAGGACTCAGTCTCATTCCAAACACATCATGGACGTGAGAGCTCCAGCATGGCTCTTGGGACTCCTGCTGCCCTGGACAGCAGGTAAAGGACCCCACTGGGAATTTACTCAGCCCACTGTCATGAGTTCTGCAGAGCCCTTCAGTGAAATCTTCTTGTAACATTGTTGTTGACATAGAAAATTGTGTTTCTGTTTCCCATATGAGGTGCCCAGATATGACATCCAGATGACCCAGTCTCCATCCTGCCTGTCTGCCTCTCTGGACACAGAGCTGCCATCAACTGCCAGACCAGTGGGGACATTAGTAATCACTTACATTTATACCAGCAGAAAGCAGGGATGCCTCTTAAGATCCTCCTGTATGCGACTGCCAATTTCAATCCAGAATCCCATCTAGGTTCAGTGGCCATGGATTCAGGATGGATTATTCTCTCACCATCAGCTACCTGGAGCCTAAAGATTTTGCAACTTTTTTATTGTCAACACGGCAGCAGTTACCCTCTCTCAGTCACACAAGCCAATGTAAACCTTCCAGGGAAACAGAAGTGTGAGGCTGCATTGCCCTGGCTGTTTGTGCTAGTACCTGCTCCTGCTGAGAACATTTCTTGGGTAGGCAGGAGATGAAGCTTAACAGGAGGTTTTGGTAGATGGTATTAGGGAGGGTTCTCTCCACTCTAATCCTCTTTATATACCTGCTCCCCAACCCCAACAGAACAGACAAAACTATCTTGCTCCATATGTAACAAAGTATAGAGATCATTAGACATGAGGAGTCTGGGTTAGTAACAGTTTTAATTGACAGAGTAAGACAAAAGCCACAGTGGGCATTTCAAGCAGGGATTGTTTTGATGCAGATAGGTGATATTTACACTACAATCATTAAATAGGGGAGTGTAGTTCATGATTTTGTGGTTCATCCCTTGCAGTCACAGACATTGCCACTGAAAATATAGACTGCTAACCCTGTGGTGTTCAGTTAAGCCTGAAAAACCCAGGGTTGTGTAGTTACCGTAATGCCAGATACTGTTCAGTGGTGGTTGTGAATGGGAAATAGACTTTTGTACATGCAAATTAAGACTACTGAAGTGGGACAGTTATTGTGTATGAAGAAGGTAGTCTAAAATGCAAAAACAAGTGTTCCTATGAGAGAGAAGAGAGAGAGAGAGAGAGGGAGAGAGAAAGTGAGAAAGAGAGACTTAATGTAGATAGAACAGAGGAGGAAGGTCATGTGAACACAGAGCATGGAATCTGAAGTGATATAACCACAGTGAAGGAAAGCTGCAGGCACCAGAAACTGAATGAAGGGAGATTCTGCCTGAGAGCCTCTGACGGTGCCTGGTTGCACTCTGATCTCCCCTCATTGAAGATGAACAGGCTTCTGATCTCCAGAACTGTAAGAGGTTACATTATTTTGTTTTAAACCACCAAGGTATGGCAACTGATTATCACAGCGCTTTAAAACTAACATGGGTGACTCAGGGAAGACCCAAGCTAAGGCCGCTTTGCAATCTTCATGTTCAACTTTCTAATGCTACCCATCAACGGATTAGAAAAACACATGAAACTCCATAGAGTAAATATTATATATTATTCTGAGTCACATATTTGTTGTACACTAAATACGATGACTTTCAGCAAAAAAAAAAAATGATATGTAGCTAATAATATCTTGGACATTATCTTCTCTCTATGACATTACAGGTTGCACAAAAAGGAGTGGTTACCTTGAATAAAAGATGCATAATGCATGCAATATGTTGTGGTTAAACCCTCAGGCTGTCCTTTGGTATATTAAGCTATTCATTTCACAGAGAGCAGAAATAATCACTGAGCATGCAAGTAATCTGTCATAAGTCACATGGTGCATGGGAGGATGAATTTGAATCTACATCTTTCTGATTCTGGGTATTTTATTTGCATGTGGCCACTTTCACCACAAAAATAAACCCACGGCCTATAAATTAGGAAGAGAGACAATACCAGAAGATAGCATGAAATTCACAGCTCCTGTTGCTTAATAGTGTTGTGATCTCAGTCTTGATCCCAGGCCCTGTTTTTGGCCCCTCAGCAAAATGCAACTTTCTTTAAGACTTGCTATTGATTCATTTTAGACATGGAGACAGGGCACATTTCTTACATCTCCTCAATCCTCTCCCATCACAATAACTCTCTTCTTTTCTCATATTATATCCTGTAAGTTCAAATGTGTAGTAAAAAGGAAAAAACAAGATGCAAACTGAATTCTTCCCTTTCTACCCGCCTTCCTTAGGAGCTGAGCGCCAACTCTCACATATGCAGATTCACAAGATAAAGTATTCTCGATCTAAGAAGAACTTAGGTGCCAGCACTCCTTATCATATGTCACTTTTTAAAATTGGCACCAAATAATAACTGTGTGGAAACATTTGAGGGAGTAGAGGATGAATACCTATTGGGAAGGAAAAGCCATTCTTTCCTCTTTCTGTGACTGACTTATTGGTGCTTCAACTAATCAGCAAAATCTCACTGCCTTCAAGAAGTGCAAATTGCTTACCTCAAAGTTCTGGGTGTCTGAATTTTCACTGAGCTAAAATTCAGAAGATTGTGTTGTTGCTGGAGCCTCTAAAGAATCTTATTTCCTGTCTTCCACATTCCATGGACCCATTCCACAGTCACTCTGCTGTCCCTTTCCATTATCATCGCTTCTCTGATTGTGACTCTCTCATTCACTATTATGTGGCTCCTTGGATTTACTTTGGTCTGACCAGGTTAATTTCTCCCACTCTCAAAATTCTTCACTGAGAGTAGCAACACTGACTATTATCTCCATTCTGATTAAAGTTGTGTATTTTTCATGTAGAAGAATGAAACTAGGCTCTAATGCCCATGCTGGCCAAAACTCTATCAAAGACCTAAATGTAAGACCTGATACACTAAAACTACCAGAAGGAAACATAGGCGACACTGACACAGGCAATGATTTTGTGACTAGGACCCAGATAACTCAGGAAACAAAAACCAGACCAGACAAATGGGATTACATCAAATTATGTTATTTCTCTCCAGCAAAGGAAATAATGAGCAGAGTGAAGACGCAACGTAGAGAATGGGAGAAGACCTTTGCCAATTTTCATCTGAAGAGTAATAGCAAAATATAGAAGAACTCAAGAAACTGAACAAAAGAACAAGTATTTAAAAAGGGCCAATAGTCTCAAATGAAGACATATAAGTGGTTAGTACAGTATGTGCAAAAATGCTCACATGTTTTGCCGTCAGAAAAATGCAAATTTAAACAGCATTGAGATTTCACTTCAAATTACTCAGAGTGGCTATTATGAAGAACAACATAAAATGAAACAAAACCCAAAATAAAATAAAATTGCTGTTGAGGATATCTAGTGAAAGGAAACTTTATAGAGTGTTTTGCAGATGTAAATTAGTAAAGCTTCTGTGGAAGACAGTATGCAGGACCCTCAACAAACTAAGAATATAGCTGCTGTAAGATTCATCTATACCACTTCTGAGTGTATACCCAAAGAAAATCAAGACAGCACACAACAGAGATGCCTACACTGTCATATTTATTGCTGCAATATTCACCCAACTCACTGCTGAAGAATCAAAGTGGTACAGGGCAGAGGGATGCACCCAGGAGCAGTCCCTCTCCTGCTAGACTAGCCTCTCCCCAGAGCCTCCATCTTCTCCTGCTCTCTAGACAGCTGCAGGGTCCAGAGGAGCTGCTCTAAAGTCCCCAGGAACATGTTGGCATGGGTCACTCCTCAGGGGAATTTCCCAGGGGACATGTTCTTGGTATGCTTTCTTGGAAAAAATTGAGCTTAGAGGGTCTGGACTAATGCAGAAGTCATGTTTAACTCAATCAGGCTCTTATAATTGGAGGAAGGAAGAGAAATTTTTGCTGTATTTATAAGGTCTGATACCACTGGGCAGCCTTTCATGCTGATGAAATTTGTGGAATATTATCAGATACAAGAAAAACACAGGGAAAGTGGGAGGGGAATTCCCAAACAAATGATACTGTGTGTCCTTTTAGTCCCCAGGAACAGCAGTGTTCTGTGTTTTCAGATAATGTTGGATCTCTTGAGGGAAACATTCAGTGAAAGAACACCTTATTATTCCTAGGCATTTGCAGCAGATTAGTTGACACTAACCAGAATATTAATGGTCCATTGCCATTAAAAATGATTTTGAGTAAATCTAAGGTGGTCCTAAAGAGGACTCCATTCATTTTATAAAAAATAAAATAATTCTGTAGCCACAGAAATGTCTTAAGTAGATCATGAAATATCTTCCTGCTTCTAACAGAAACATTTGCTACTAAGTTGAACATTTACTTGACAAATTTATTTTATATTATTTCCAAACAAGTGTATTCTATAAAGCCTTACTATGTCTATGAAACTGTTTATGCATCAAAGCCTAGATTCATTGAGTGCTGGTAATTTTGCCCAGAAGTCCCTTAGAAGAACCACATTATCTGTAGGAAAATCTGTGCTCTCCTGGTCTGCCATGGGACACCTGCAGACACTGGGTGAGTGGTGAGTAACTGAGTCGTGACAACTCCGCAGCTGTGCCCTGCTCTGCCCAGCTGCTACTTATTTGCATGTCCCAGAGCACAGACTTTTAATAGGCTGGGCACACCCTGTGCAGGAGTCAGGTCCAGTCAGGACGCAGCATGGACATGAGGGCCCCCGCTCAGCTCCTGGGTCTCCTGCTGCTCTGGCTCCCAGGTAAGGGAGGATAACACTTTATTACACATTCAAGTGTGCTTGGTGCTGGCTCTTCAGGGAAAACTCTTCTAACATGATTAATCTGATGGATTTTTGTTTTTATGCTTCCAATGTCAGGTTCCAGATGCGACATCAAGGTGACCCAGTCTCCATCCTCTCATTCTGCATCTGTAGGGGACACTGTCACCATCAGTTGCAAGGCCAATCAGAATATAGGCAGTTCTTTAGCTTGGTATCAACAGAAACTAGGGCAAGAACCTAAACTTCTGATCTATTATGCATCTAGATTAGCATCTGGGGTCCCCTCCAGGTTCAGTGGCAGTGGAATTGGGCGTGATTTCACTCTCACCATCAGTGACCTGCAGCCTGAAGATTATGCAATTTATTACTGTCAACAGAGTGCTAGTATCCCTCCCACTGTGATACAAGCCATAGCAAAAACCAGCCAGATAAGGAGAAGTGTGAGACTGGGCTGCCCCAGTTGCTCTTTCTGACACCTTCAGCTGCTGAGAGTGTTTCTGAGATGCAATTATTCTTTGAGAGCCGTTGGGTACCATAACTCTTTCTTACTCAGCCCCAGTCACACAGACATGATGATATTTTTCTGATTTATAAAGGGTTCAGATCATTGCACTTGAAATACCTGGGTTTCAACAAAAGTGGGACTTCTTACAGCAAAAGACAAGTCATACTGGAATTTCCAAGTACACTTTTCCTTAAGAGAGAGAACTGGTGTCTACTCTATCATCATTAACTAGGTAACTGGGTCTGTAGCCTCTTATTGTAATAGAATCCTACCCAGCAGTAAGAGTGAATTATGGGAAGTTACACACAGCAGTATTTTTAAAAGTAATACCAGTGTGTACCTATTCTCAGAGATGAATATAATTACTATGTATCACACACATATACTAATAAAAAAGATACTAAAATGTACAAGTCATAAGTGATACAAGTTTTTATAATTATCATAAGAATTGTACCCATGTTTTGTAACTTAGTTTTATTTTTTCCCATGGGGTTAAAAAGCATAGAAATAGGGCCGGGGATTTAGCTCAGCGGCATAAGTGCCTGACTAGCAGCGTGAGGTCATGAGTTTGAACCCTGGTACCAAAAGAAAAAAGAAAAAAAAGGTATAGAAATAATGATCCTTTCACTATTCTGTATTGAGGAAGAGTTCACAAGTCAAAACATTAGACAATATGCAATATTGAATTTTGACTGTCACATGTAGACATGAAAACAGATTTGAGACTGGGTTGCAGAATCTCAGTAACACTGGGAGAGAATCATCTCACTGTGAGCATTCTTTTCAAATTTAAGAAATTTGGCAATTAAGAGAAGAGGCAAACATACAGACAAAAACACAGAGCAGGAGGTAAGGATGGGAGCAGGATCATATGTACTGTTTTCCTGAGCTGATTTGCATGCAGGTCATGACAGGACGGTCCAGTATTCTCAAAGCATCCTTAAAGGCAGCTGACAGAGCCCGTGTGGTGCAGTCTCTAATTCAGTTCTCTAAAGTGGGGTCAGAGGCTCTGCTGCTGTGGGTGCTGCTGCCCTGGGCTCCAAGTGAGGGTGCAGCAAAGCGCTGGGCTCACTCATTGGAGCCGACACTGCTCACTGTGTCTCTGAGCGCTTGTTCACTGGAATTAAGGCACTTGTAGGCTTCACATTTCCCAGTTACTTTTTTTTTTCCTGTGATACCCTGAGTGTGGTTGCACATGTCACCAATGCAATAAGCCTATATTGGGATAGTCTCAGTGCACTGCTTACCACTGATTATGTGTTATTTTGTTGTTGTTGTTTATTTGTTTGTTTTGTTTTGTTTGTTTTCTTCTAGGCTCTACTATAGATATCAGCCTGACCGAGTTTCTACCCTCCTTGGCCGTGTTTGCAGGGGAGAGGGTCGCTACCTCCTGCGCAGCCAGTAAGAGTGTCAATGTAATGATGGTGATAAAAGTGCCATGCACTGGCATCAACAGAAACCAGGACAGGTTTCCAAACTCCCGATCTCCAGAATGTCCTATCTAGAGTCTTGGTTCACAGACTACTTCAGTGGCAGTGGGTCTGGGACAGACTTCACCCTCATCATTCACCCTGTGGAGGCCAAGGCTGCTGCAGGAGTGTAAAGAGCTTCCTCCCACAATGCTCTATGTCTGAACAAAAACCTCTACTATGTGGCTATTTAATGAGGTGCAGTATCTCCCATGTATGTCACATAGGTACCCTAGGAAAGGTCCATAACCTGGTTTAGATGCAGTGGTAAAATTCTGAAGCAGATAATCCTTAAATTAATGTATATGCTTACACCACATTATATATTATAAGTTAATGATTTCCTTGTTAAATCAAGACTTCATAGGTGGAATTTCTCATTGTATGTTTTAGATTCAGCAGTCATTTGCTCAAGAAACAATTTTAAACTTGATCAAACTTTATTAGTCATTTCAAATAAAAAAAGGACTTTTAATAGTGAATATTGTTAGTCATATACCTTTTGGATAAAGACTTATTTATTGCCATAACAATTGCTCATTTTTTTCTTTTTAAATTTTCTTTCCTTTCCTCCTTTTCTTTTTGTCTTTTATTTTTGCAAGAACCAGGATATAAATCTGAGATTAGTACTGAGCTACATCTTCAGCCTTTGTTTGTTTTATATATTTATTTGTAGATGTGACTTGTTAAGTTACTGAATTGCCCAGGTTGGGCTTTATATTACCATCTTACCTCCCCAGTCTCCCAGAATTCCTAGATTGTAGGCATGCGCTATTGCAAATTGTCTCTTGCTGTTTTATTTTCCAACACTTCTGTTTGCTTGTGCTCAAAATAAAGTCCTCTGTACTTGTATAAAATCTAAGAATTGTAGTATAGATATTTTTCTGATTTTCAATTCAGGTATTTCCATTATTTTGTTTATTTCAAAATTAGATCTTCAGTTCTAGATTTATTATTTGTTGTTTTCTCCTTATCCAGTAATCATGTCTCTTAACCATCATAACTTCCATGTGTGGCTTTACTAGTCATCTTTCCTGTTGGGAAAAAATATTTGATACCTGTCAATTAGAGAAGAGTGGTTTATTATGGCTCATGATTTAAAGCGTTCAGTCCATGATCAGCTGGCACCAGGCACAAACATTATGGCAGATGGATGTGGCTGGCAAAAAGTTTTCACCTCATGGTGTCTGGAAACAGAGAATGAGAGAGAGAGAGAGAGAGAGAGAGAGAGAGAGAGAGAAAGACAGAGACAGAGACAGAGAGACAGAGAGACAGAGAAAGAGACAGAGAGAGACAGAGAGACAGAGAAAGAGATAAACAGATACAAAGAGAGACAGAGAGAGACAGAAGGGAAGGAAGAGAGAGACACTTCAAAGGCATGCCCTTAGAGTCCTATCGCCCCCATACCAGCTGTACCTTCTAAGAGCACACACAGTTATGAGCTCATCAATGGATTAATCCTCTGATGAGTATAGCAACACCACAACCCAATCACCTCACTAAAAGCCCATCTTTGAAACATAAGATTTGGGGGGGTGGTATTTAGATATGAGCATAACATCCTGTCTGCCTGACAAAACACTCAAGTCTTTCTCATTGTGCAAAATGCATTTTGTCCATTTATAGGACTTCTAAAGTCTTAACAGTTTCAGCATTAATCAGAAGTACAAAGTCTCCCCTGAGACTCAAGAAAATCTTGTAGCTCTGAGCCTCTCTAAAGTTCAGCAAAGGGATGAATGCTTCCAACATTCAGTAGTACATGACCGACACTCCCATTCCAAAAGGGAGAAATAAATGAGTAGAAAAGAATAAGACTAAGGCAATGCCAAAACCTAGCAGGGAAAATATTAAACCACGTAGCTTCGAGTCCAGCATCTAAGGCATGTAGTTACAAGATGTCAGCTCTAAAGGACATCAATGGCTCACCACTCTGGTTTTGCCAGTTCAAGTCCCATGGCTTTGTTCTTGGGGTGGCACTGCTTGCAGTCTGTGATTTTCCTTAGCAGATATCCTGTATTCCTGGCATCTTATTCTTCCTGGACAACTCTACTGCACTGCAGCTTAGACTTCGTTCCTGTGGCTCCTGCTCCTCTGTGTGCCAGGTGAGGGAACAGCCCTGGGGAACAGGTTCCCTGTTCCCGACAGAGACTGACTCCTGCACTGGGTGTATGAGCAGCCTGTGAAGATGTCCTCAGGGCAGTGGGCTGTGCTCTGAGCCCATGCAAATTAGCAAGTGTATGACAGGGCTGGGCACAGCTGCAGTGTCCAGATTCCCAGGTGTGTCAGGTTAAACCTGGCTGCACAGTTTTTCCTATAGACAATGAATTTCTCCCTCCATTCACCTACAAAAGACATGTTGGGGTCAATTTCAGAACTTGACTTGGGCTTCAGCATAGATGAATAATCTAATTATCATTTTTATTAATGTTATATCAGAAAATATATATGTAAAGAAGACATTGACTATTTAAAAATATTTTTGTGTCATGTTTTCTTCTCTGATTTTAGCTCAGGGAAGAAAGCGATCAACTAGCACCAGGCAAGCACTATTTGGAAGGAAAATAATCTCATATACTGATGAAACCTACACAAAGAATTGATCCTCTGATATATGACACTTCTGTCTCTGTCCCCAGCATCCCACTCAGCTTCAAAAGTAGGTTATTGGTGCCCGCTCTCCTTCAGTGTGTCTACTTCCAGCTTGTGGATGCCAAGGATTTTAATATCTGGCTACATTTGGCCAGACTGTGATGTAAAGTTTACACAGACCTCCTGCAACTTCTGCTGGGTCCTGAACGTCAAAGGAACCTGCTTGCCACTTTCTTGTTAGACTCCTGTTGAGAACTTCCCAGTGATAGTTCGCATCAGTTTTCTGTGTGAGGGATATGGCCACTGCAAATCTCCTCAATCTCTTCTTTCACCTTGGTGATGATGAGGTCATCAACCTCTTCTCTTCTTCGCTGTGCTCTCTGAAGTCAGGGAAGGCAGCTCTTCTTGAACAAAGAGCAGACCGTAGACCCTGGAGTGAGTGTTCCAGAAAGCCTTGGTGCCTGATTATGGGAAGAGCTGCACCCACACTCCAACTGCTTGACCTCTAATGAAATGATCCGGAGAAATTTTCTGTGTGTTTCCAGGTTTACTTAACACCAGTCATCCTCTTTGGAAGCTGGTATGTTAAAGGGTCCTTTTGCTGTCCACCTTCACTTACTGTCTCACTGTGCTCTGTTTCACTATTCTCTTTCCTTTCCATATTATTCTGCGTGTAGTAAATGTTAAATGAGGAAGCTTGGAAGGATCTTACTAATCAGATGACATTTTATACTAAGAGACATGAACACTTTCTCTATAACTACCAGGGGCCTCACTACAGTGCCTCACTAGTGACTCATAAGCTTTCAGTGTCCAAACTAAATTCCACCAACGCATTTATGTGTAACATCAGAAAGCAGAAAAAGGTGATGACAAGTATTCTTAGCAGACCTCATCTGCATTTTCCTTGAGTCTCACTTGTGTTACTTTCTGAGGGCTGCTGCAATGCCAAAATACCAAAATTGTGTTCAAAACCATTTTGACCTATATTCTGAGAATCAGAGCGGAAGAATGTGACATAAACTGCAATGAGCCAACCTCAGGATGTCGGGAGGCAGAGCTCAGATTGAGCATATAGAGGTGGTCTGCACCCTGTTCTCCCAGGTGTGGTGGCTGCAGCTCTCCTGGGCTGTGGCCCCTCACTCCAGATTTCCTCTGTGTCCTGCAGGACTTGCTGTGTTCTGTCTGTGTTAACTCTCCCTGTTTCTCTGTGATGGCGCCTAGGGATCAAACTTCTACTCCAGGGTAATCCCTCCCTCTAAATATCCTTATTTCATAGCCAAAAGGAACTTTTACCAAACATAAAAACATATTCACAATCTGAATGGGAAAAATAAAGCAGAAACCATGTGCAGTATAAGAAAAAGTCCTAGCACTGATCACCCGGGTGTTTCCCTGAGCTGTGCTCCCTGACCTCGTGCTCCTGGAAGCTCAGGTGCTGCTACTTCCAAGCCTGACTTTCAGGGGAGCAGAGAAGTCGGGAGGTTTGGAAGACGCCAGATCCAAATCCACTTTAGCTGCGGTGGGCTGATACTCTCTGTCTTAGTTGAGTATGAAAGAGGTTTGGCAGCTGCTCACACAGAACCTCAGTGATATTGATAGTTTTTTCCTACTTGTTTCTGAAGTAAGGAAATCAGTTGGATGTGTGGTCAGAATATGAGAGGGCTGCATTGAGTCAGAATGTTGGGAACTGAGAGAACAGTTACAAAAGTCTCAGGTTCGTGCAAGATGTGCCCTTGTCCCCTACTATGAAAAAGTCAGTGAAACATGTGAAGGCCTGGAGAGAGGCTGGGAAACAGGCTTTGGTTTAACAGCGTCTGCAGAAGGGACTGAGTGTAAGATCAGGATCTGGACAGTGTGGGGCAGAGATGGAGCAGGGTTAGGAATTTCACACTACCATTCTAGTTTGCTCTGCTTCATATTTTACAGGCCTTTCATTCATCTCAGAAATAAAATGGTATCACGGAACAAAGATGTCTGAGGAATTAAGAACTGAATTCTAATCTAGACCCCAGCAATACTGACCATTTGTTTCTGAAGTAAACCTGGTGTACTGTGATCCTAGGTTGTCTGTGAAGTACAGCACCAAATGTATGAAAAGTTGTTTGGAAGACTATGAACCGACATAAAATATATTTTTTAGGTGGTTAATTATTTTATATTACATTTTTGCTTTTTAAAATGCTGTTTTTAGTAGTGCCTCTTCACAGTACACAGTGACTACATTCATCGTCAGGAGATAGTACAGTGCATAATGTATCTTAAATCTTTTTTACTTCCCCGACTCCTCAGCCCCTTCCTAGTCAATCCACGTCTTGGCAGGCCAACGATGGTCACGGAACACTTACTTCACTTCTTAAAAATATCGAGTGTCAACTCTGTCCAAATTTAGAAGACTCACATGGAAGAGTATTGTGTGGTCATTTAAAAACATTTCTGACAGCATTCCCATGCAGAAGCAAGGACACAGCCAAAGGTGCCACACAACCATCTTGGGGGAAGCTGCCTTCCAGAGAACAGCCATGGGCCCTGTATCTCTTCATCTTTCTCAGTGTCCATGACCCTCAGTCCTAAGGGAGGGCACGGGCGGACTCTGGCTTTAACAGGATCTGCCTCTGCCTCCCATTTAATCTGTTCCCTCACCATGGACAGGACCTTTGGTGAGGGGATGAGTGGGATAACTAAAATATCCAAAGGATGAAAATGACCATCATTTAAGTTGCATCATTCTCAGTTAAATTTGTGAGACATTTTGAAATGTTCTTCAAATTTTGGGGAGAGAATTGTTTATCTAGTGTATTTTTTGCCAAAAAGAAATTTTATATTTTGTTCCAAAGTTGGAAGAAATTCCTAGATTATAAATATTCTGGTCATTTTGACTAAACTTCCCATGTAGCAGAGCTTCCTAACTTTATAAATAGAGATTCTATGATATTGGGTTAAAATGCAGCTCTGCATTCAAAGCTTGCTAACACAGGTGGTTGGTTTGTATTTCTGGTCGTTCCTATAATGTAGATTTCTGGACAAATCTTGAACAGCAAAGCACTTGCATATTAAAAAAAGGAAGGTTGTATACAATTTATTGAGCAACTACATTCATTTTTTGTTAAAAGTTTGCTACATATTTATATGTAATTCTTTTGTTTTTAGTATGATGAATTTTTGTGCTATAATTCCAGACTTGCTGATAAGATTGGAGAGTTAACTCACATTATGGGTCCATTCCTTTTAACAGTGTTCTAAGAGTTTAATCAATAAGAACCTTTCTTGGCTCTATGTTGTCTGATCTCCATCATCAAAGTCAGTTAGGGGAGCACATTTCTCAGAATCCATTTCTCTTTCCGGTTTCCAGAAGTATTGCTCAATTATAGAACTTGCTATGTGATTTGGAAGACAAAAAAAAAAGGATCTGATATCTCCTAGCAGCTGGAGTCAGGTGTACAGAGAGGTATAAGGTAGAAGGACTAGAGAGATCATCAGGGGATTAGGTGTTGAGGCAGGTGGCATCAGCACCCTAACTCTAGGCTTCATGGACAAGTCTGAGGACCACAGCATGTGAAACCAATGCGTAAGGGCAAAGGAGCTATAGGAAATCTCAAATTATAGTATCAATTCTCTAGAGTACCATATCCTCCAAGCTATTTAATTGCTGCAGTTCATCACTGAATTCCCTGGTTTGATTAACTACAATGGCCTCTGTTTCATAAACTCCAATGGCCTCTGCCTCATGATTCCAACTGATGCTGCCACCCAAATGTCTCAGGAACAGGAGCCTCATTGTTATTAAAATCAGCAGCAGCACTGTCATGTTTCCCCTGGCAGGGCTAAGGAGAAGGACAGAGTTATGCTGCCAAGGATCCTCTCTGCCTACTTCTACCAGGACTTTTCTGTGATCTTCAAAGCTTGGCTACACGTGAAAAATGTGCACAGCAGGTACAGGCACAGGAAGAGTATTTGGGAGAGTTTGGCCTCACAAATCTGTTCTCCTGGGTTGTTAACATTGCAGCTTGTAACACCATGAGATGAAAACAGCAATGCTGTGAGCAGTAATAAACTGCAACAGGTTCAGCTCCAGGCTGCTGATGGAGAAAGCAAAGTCTGTCCCAGATCCATGGCAACTAAACCTCAACAGGACCTCAGATTGCAAAATGGATGGATAAGAGAACAGGGGTTTGGGAGCTTTCCCTAGTTTCATCTGACACCAAGCTAAGCTGCTGCAAGTGTTCTGACTGCCTGGCAAATGAGGATGACTTTGTCCCGCTGTGAAGCAGACCTGGAGAAGGGAGACTGGGACATCTGGATGCCACTTCTGGCTCTTGGCCTGGGAAATAGAAGAACAAATATAGACACATTTGTTATGATGAAAGAGGGCTTTCCTGGAGGACTAAACAGCATTTAACAAACTGGGTCAAGTACATTCCCACTCTTTTCCCTTTTCACCTAGGAGACAGAGCAGCAGGAGCCCCTGTATCTGAGTCATGAATCCCATGGCACTGGGACTGATCCTACATGAGGTATGATCAGGCTCTGAAGTCATCCTCAGTCTGTTCTCTGGTCACATGCAAATTCCCAAAGACTGAGTAGGACTGGGCACAAGGTAAGGCTGGATTATCTGAATTCCTCAACAACAGTTCTTGTCCCTTGGTATGCAGGCAGTCAGCAGGGCTGCATGGATTTGCCTGCAGAGAATGTGCTTTATTCTGGGGATCAAATGAGTGCATCATTTCAGTTGCCAAATGTAGTGTTTTTTCTTTTTTTTCTTCCTTTTTTAAAAAATCTCTTTATGCATCATTATATTCTTTCTTAAACTCTCTTCATTCTCAAAAGGGGCTGACCATTGTCATCCAATACCAGGAAATGAAACAGTTTACAAGCACCCAGCACAGGACAATATTATTGAGAACAGAGTGACTTCCTCTATGCTGAGTCTCTAGGCTTTTAGTGCAGAACTAAAGCAAGATTAAAATCTAGGTACAATGCGGTACTGATTTATAAGAAAAGTTGGAATTTGTCATCACTAACACGGCATCAATGGAGGAGCAATCTGTCTTTCTCTATTTATGAATGTTCTCTTCCACTGTTTTCAATAAGGTCAGTCAAGATAGAAGTTATTTTTGCCTTCTGATCTCAGCAGTATGGTCTGCATAGCTGAGCTAGTGAGCGTGTGCATCCATTCCTGACGTTTTCTGGATGGCTCAGGTTATTTCTCCTACTTTGTGTTCTCTCTATACCAAGCGTTCGTTCTTATACTTGTATCCGGTTTTCTCTAAGCTGGCATGTTCTAACATCACCAAATGTCTTCCAGTTCCAAGGAGAACACCGTTCTCAATGGCTGAAATGAGGACAATGGAGCTCAAGCAGGGTGATGAGAATAGCAGACAGGAGGGTGGATGTGAAAGCCATACACGGAGAGCTGAAGCGAACCTGGGATGCAGTCTTCACTTGGGAGAGTTGGTGCAGTGAACTCAGCTTGGGTATCCAAGAAAGAAGATGAGGAAAGCCCTCAGGGTTGTAAGGATTACATTCATAGGACTGAAACCCCGAATTGGGCAGGCAGACACCCATGCAGGGCATAGAGATGACTGTGGTCCTGGAAGTGCTTTCTGAGTGTGTCTGTGAGTGTGTGGGTGTTTATGGAAAGAGGCTGTGGATGTAGAAGAAGAATAGAGACTGGTTTTGAACAGGGAATTTGATCAAATATGTAAATTCATGAGTGATAATCACAATCAATATCTTTTTTGTTATTGAGATAAGTGGATGATTTTCATGGAGAATATTTAAATATACTCTGTGGTTTTGGAATGGAATCAAAGAGAGGGTAAAATTATTTTTTTCATAGAGAGAAATGTGATATGTATCTCTGTGATAAAAGAGATAGAAAGAGACAGAGAAAGAAGGGAAAAAACTCCTAATTTTACCCACTGAGAGATAAACTGCTAATTTTATGTAATCTTCAAGAAATTATACCCGCTGTCCCACCAACCACACATAATTTCTAAATCTTATTGTTCAATAGAAAGAACAACATATCCTTAAAGAAATATGTATTTCTAAATCTTGAAAAGGGATAATAAAAGATGAACATGGAGGAAGTATTTAAAGAACGATGTAAAGAATGAGAGGAGAATAGCAAAGAAAAAAATTAATAAGCAAATGAAAAAAAAGTCGATGTCAAATTGAATGGAAGACTGATTGCCCACATCCAGAGGATGTGAGTATTAAAATGATTAGTGATTATATGTGATGACCCACTGAAGAAAATGTGACTCCATGATTTTTAAATGATATTTTAATCAGAAATTGACTATTCATAAAATATCTCAATACTTATTCATAAACCCTTACAAATTATTAAAGGGAAAAAGGAATTATGCAGCACTGAATTCTTACAGGCACAACGTCCATTTGGAGTTCAAAGTGAACATCATCAAATGATGGAACCAAATCAAGTAACTGACCATACATTTATAAACTGAAGATACTTAACCTCTTTCCGCCAGGTGTCGCTGTGGTATTTTACATCTGTTAGTGACAGGGACTGGGCGGACTGAGATGTTGAGAAACCCACTCACCTGAACCACAGTGAAAAAGTTTAGATACCTACAAGTGTGATGATTTGGTTTTTGAAGTAGGTTTTTTGGTAAATAAATATCTCAGAAACTGCAAGAAATACATTGTGCCCTCTCTCCTCGTTTCAATAACGTGTATATATCCCGTGTATCAACACTAAGTGAAGACCATACGAGGATTAAGATTTCAACTTGTATGTTTGCATACATGTAGAGACTTTTCCCTGTGAATATTTTATGTACTCAGTCTGACTATAGCTGTCATTAAAGAATACAGATGTAAAAGAATGTTGCATTTACAAATTTTCCTGAACAAAAGTGAGTACTACGTTGATTTCTGGGTCTTTTTATAAGCATGAAACAACATCACTGTCCATAGTTTATCTTCACATCTGAATGCTAATACATGTTTCGCTTTCACAATCTGAACATATATACAGGTGCAAACTATATGAGGTGCGTTTATTAAGTACAGTTACACAAAAGGTACAAGGGAAGCCTAGGATGCGTTGGGAACCAGTTGCTTGGGCTCAGAAAAGACACCAAGAGAGAAGAGGATCTCATCCATGTAGGTTCCGCTTTCAGAACAGCTAAAAAAAAATCTTAAAAAGCAGGCATCCTGGGGTTTGTATTAAGGGGAATGTGACTCTTAGGGCTAAAGTGTTTAAGTGCATCCTGTCTCTGTGAGGACTGAAGCAGCAATCGGCTCTTCCACTCAGCTGCCCCAATCTTGTATCTCAGGATGCTGTGCTCCCAGCATATTCTGCAGTTATCCTGAACACTGACATGGGAGAAAAGGGAAAGAGCAGAGTCAGTCCAAGCTACCTAGAGCACTGTCCTGTACACAGCACTTCCCACAGTACACTTTCCAGCAGAATCCATGTTCATAGTGTAAACTGTGCTTTGGGCAAACTCAGAGAACTAACTGAGAAGCAGGTAAATCCCCTTCATCTGATTTTATCCCTGAAAACATAAACATGGGGAAATTACCTTCAGGAAAAACACACACAAGAATGAGCGGTGCACAATGAGACATGTGTAGGAAAGCAAGACACTGATTGTTGTTTGAGTCTCAGATTTGCAGTCAAGTCATTGACCTTCGACAGTCTAATACCTGGAACAAAACACCAACTGCCAGTAAAGGACTGGAATGGGCAAGAGAGACAAAAGAGGCCTCGCACTCTGGTATACAATTTCCCAGGTCATGTTCCCAGTGATCCACCTCCAGCCAGCCACCACCACTTCATAGCACATTTAGTCACTGATCTCACCAAGGAGTTCTACTGAATCTACTGAGGAGCATACTGACTCCATGATTCATTCAGCTTTCAAACACATGTGCTGTTGGGGGATATATTTTCTCTAAACAATAATATTGCATGCCTGGCATCCAAAGGACTCATGACCACCTCATTGTACAAAATGTGTATACTCTGTCTCTAAGAGTCAACAGTTTCATCAGTGCTGAAAAGCCCAAGTCCAAAGTGTCTTCAGAGACTCAGGCAAACTTTTGACTTTGAGGCCCCCTGTAAATAAAAAGTCTAGCTAAACACTTCCAACACACAATTTCACATTAAATAGTCTCATTCCAAAAGGATGCAATATGGTAATAATGGAATTGAACAGCATTGCCTAAAGACCAAAAGGGAAATCACTGAGCCCTGAGATACTGAGTCTAGTAATGGCAACAAGCTGTGGAGAGACGTGTACTTCAAAGGTTGTGGCAGCCCAGTCCCCACGGTATTTCCACTTACACGCCTGATGGTCTCTGTCTGGGTGTCTCTGCTCATTGCCTACAGCTTTTCTCAGATGTTCCATATTCCTGGCTTCTCCAACGTCCCGGAGTGACACTGGACTTTTTTGTTCATATTCATGGATGCTTGCACTGCTTGCATAGGGTGCACTGTATGACGTCCAAGGTCTTCCCTTGAAATCTGGGTGAAGCCTCGCTGTTAACACAGCTTCAACATTCTGCATACCTATAAAACTAATGCCACATTGATGACATCAATGTCTGTCACCAGGTAAGCAGTCAACATGCCTCTTTGCCTCATGGCTGTAGAGGCGTCTGCATTCTTAGATAGTTGAGAACTGTGAAACAAATCCTAAAAAAGCATATCATAGTCCACAGATCAGAAGGAAAGAGCAGAGGGATTCTCTTCCCAAAGGAAAGATAAACACTTTTTCACCTTTGACCTTGTAATGAATGGGTCCTTTGTTAAATTCTGAGTTTTCTCAAGCCAACTTTTCTATAATCCTTATGCAAAGAACTTGGCTTCTTTTTAATGCTGGTATTTTCAGCAGCCAGACATTGTTTTACTACAACTTGGTAGGTGCTTTCTAGCTGACGAAACTGTGGGCTTTTCACATAGACTTTCTGGCCCTGATTTTTACGGTATATGTGACAAAACTCAGCTAGCAATACCTGTGCCACAGCCTAAATATCAGGGTGCTTTAAAATTTTCATCATGAGATTACTTAATCTGCCTCCTTTAAACTCATTTTCCTACAAAGTCTGAGGGCTTTGGCAAAAGTACAGAAATTGTCTGTCACAGTATAGCGCACATGACCTCCAACCCAAAGACCAATGCAGTCCTTGTTCTTACCTGAAAGCAGCTGCCCCTGGCCTTAACTCTCTGCATTTCTATAATCACTCTTGTGTCCTGATGTCTATCAGTGTTGCACATCAACCATTACTCACACCTTTCTAGGGTTTCCCTAGCCTGGCTCTCCAAACATTTCCAGACTCCTCCCACAAACAGATTCCAAAAGCTCTTGAACCCCATTGTCAGTTACACTGAGAGCAAGGTTTTCACTTCTCTGGTACTGATGTCTGTCTTAAGCTTTTTCTCATCAATGGCACAAAATAACTAACACTAGCAATTTTAAAAAAATACTTAAGTATGTATTCCATGTTTCAGGGGAAGGATGACATCTCTCTCCCACCAGCTGCAATAGAAAGTTGCACATCATTGCTGTTCTTTGCATTAAGTTTCTAATCATGAAGGTAGCTGTTAAATAAGTGCACAAAAAAGACAGAGTAAGGAGGTATTTCTTTAGCCACACTTGAATCCCAAACTTTCTCTAACATTTTCTTAGCAGTACTGTTTTGGTTACTTTTCTCTAACTGTTGAAACAAAATACCGGACACCCAAAATGAAGGAAGGAAAGGTTTATTTCTTACAGTTTTTGGAGCTTTCAGTCCGTGCACAGCTGGTTCCACAGCAGAGTGGCGTGGCTGAGGGGCAACCGTTCATGTGGCCACAAGCAACAAGAGCAAAAAGGACAAAAGAGAAACAAAACAAGAGAAAAAGGGCAGAAGGAGAGAGAAAACAACCTCTTTCTGGCCCTAACATTGTTGCCGCCTCAGCCGCTTGGTGGGTGCAGCACTCACACTGCCAGTCCCAGTACTAGACAATGAACTAATCACAAATGCTAGATTCAGCTGCTTCCATGACTGCTTGCAGCTTAGGGGGCCACCTGGACACAAACCTCAAGAAGTATTGACAGCATTCCCTATAGTATTTTGCATGTATCTCTCACTTAATGCATAATATCCATAGTCAGTATATGCTAGAAATCAGTGTCTTTGTTTTTGTTGCCTTATTACACTTATGACAATAACTGAATCTGCAGTGAGTGTCAACAGGATTCATTCAGTTTTTTAAAATATTTGAGCAGCTTTTACTCTGTGTTGGAGTAAATGTGGAGCATCACAATTTTCAGTTAGATTTCATTGGAGTGGTGAATTGACAAATGGTGGTCAGCTAGTAAGAACAAGCTGAACTGAATCATCGTGGTGGTGTGTGTGGATGGTCCATCTGAGGGTTGTTGCCAAAATATAAAGGAGAACTAAAGAGGAAAGTGTGGTGTTGCTGGTTTCCTGGGAGTCGTTGTTTCTCCTATTGCCATGGATTCTTCGGGAGTTACTTATTCAGCTTCTTCCGTGATATGAACTCGACTGTTCTGATCATCAGAGGACCCCGGAAACTCATTGTCACTGAGATTGGCTGTGGGTTATTTCAGAGGGAATCCTCGTCCTCACTTTGAGTGTCACTCGCTGGTTCTAGTGCAGAAACCTCAACTCACTGGCACAGAACTTTCATCCCCCTGGCACGGACAATCTGACTTCTAATGCTTACCTTTGCATATTCCCAGCCCAGGTCCATGAAACAGACTCGTGTGAGAAATTGTCATGGTCTCTAGGTAAGCAGTTGGAATCATGCAGGACATTGCCTTGGGTTCTGAGACCACAACTGGATTTTTTGGCATCTTTAGTGTATGGAAAGGTTTCCTTCCATTTTTGAGTTTGTCTGTTTGGGTGACTATAATAAAATAGTTCTGTAAATTATGTGTCCCGTAGTAAATTGCTTTCCTTGCAAACCCTGACTACAGCAATTGGTTAAAAATACTGGAGTCATTACACTCATAAAGTGTGTGGGTTTATTCTGATTCACAGGAATGTGGGTTGCAGTTTACTATAGTGTGGTTCTATTGTGTTCCACCTGTGTTGAGGTGACACATCATGAAAGATGCACATAGCAGAACAAAATCACTCACTTCATGGACAGGAAAAAAAAATGAGGGAGCAAGAGTACCACAATTACCTCCAACACACAACCTTCATGAATGACTAATCTCCCAACAGACCGCATATCTTAAAGTTTCCTTTAGGTGCCACCCTGCATCTAAATCACTAGCACACAGACTATTGGGAGACACTTGGCTTCTAAGCAGTAAAAGTCTTATTACTTAAGAGCGCTGTTGCCTTGAGTCTCATTGCGATCCTGTAGCTGGAGTTAGAGTTGTGTGTGAATTTCAGCATTTATGACCACTTTGTCAAATAGCTATACATTAAGAATCCTGAGCTTCCCTTGCATCTCACACAAGTTTCATCCTAATTCTTTCCTGTTCATGTCTTCAGTGCAAGTGCAATGGAGAAGTGGAGTAGCTGATAATGAATAACATCAAAACTCACTGAGTTGGGTTTCCTGTTGTAATTGTGACCCTGCAGGGAATTGAGACTGACTTGGGGAAGAGTAGTAAGGCAGAATATCATCAGTATTGTCATGGTTGATAAGGAAGGCATTGTAAGAACATCTGAACCCCTGCCCAACAAACATTTTGGCACCACTGAGCTGGAAGCTGTCTGAAAGAAATCCTGAAAGCTGTCCTGCTGCTGCTGGGTCCACATCACTTGGGTTTTTGCTGTGCTTAGAGCTAATAGAGACTTCATTTAGAGATCAATTAAAGATTTTGTTTAATATATAAAAATAATATGTAGAATTGCAAAATACATAAAAATATATGACAATGAGCTCCATCTTCTTTTGATGATTTTCTCTCAGTAACCCCAAAATGGGTCTTTCTATACTCAGCCATGTTGAATATTCCTATTATTCTGTATTTATCAAAAGAGATCAATCTTACTGAACAATAATAGTTTTCAAAATTCTGTCATAACATATGAAGCTTTGAACAGGTGTGAGTGAAATAAAACACATTTCTAGATTTAACTTTCTTTTGAGACCCTGTACTCATAGCCTCCAATCAAAGTTTTTAAAATAAAATCACTCCACTGATATCATAGCACAAAGTCAATCTAACTTTGATTACATAGCCCTTGCTAGTGTTTGAGAAGATTGTGTCCTGCTAAAGAAAGACATGGAATTCCATACTTCAAGACATAAATAACAAGAAAAAATGAACTAACAGAAACATAAGGACTGAAAGTTCCTCACTGGGGTATAGGCTCTAGTGGGTGTCTGGCCTCTGAGTGTAAGTGATGGAAGCATCATTGGCTTTAGGACTGAGACAGTGGAGAGACACATTTTATCTACACTGAAGCCAGTTATCTACACTGATTAGAGTAGGTTCATCAGAATCACCTATGTTTCGTGTTTTTCTTTCTAACAAACCTTATATCTTCATGATATACATAGGTTTGACTTAAAGGAAATTTTGCTCCTGGTGTCAATTTGATCTCTCTATCTGAACAAAGCCGCCTTATTTTAAACCTTTATAAAACTAGCACTTTCCTTGTCTGACAATAATGACAAGCTGAAACATCTTATTTTTTGAGATGACATGAAATTTACATTTAAGGGGGTCAAACATTTCTAACACCAATTATATCCTTACAGTAAAGCAGTCACTGGCTCACTTTCACAAATGTCATCTCACACACTTAAGCAGACAGGGATCTAATGGAAGAGAATAAATGCCCCTCAACACAATGCTAGAGTTATGCTAGGAAACATTTTACAAACCTCAATTCCCTCTGGGTCAAATGAAAGCAGTTTTCCGGAGCTGATTTGCATCTTCATTCACTGTAAAAGGGTCCAGGCTGCTCACAGCTTCTTAAAAGGCAGCTCCCCAGGTTCTTTGTGGATCGTCAAGCGAGTCCAGCTGTCAGACATGGGTTCTGGAGCTCACCTCCTGTTTTTTCTGCTGTTCTGTGTTCCAGGTAGTTGAGGGAACTGCAAATATTGCACACGCTTAACACAGCGGTTATTATTTTCTATGTCTGCGCCTTCTTCGGTAATGGAAAAAAGGCATTTATTCTAGATTGCGCATTTTAAATTTTCTTGGGTTTCTGATTGCTCAGTGGTGCCTGCAACTGTGGTGACAGGTGTGACCAATGCAACTGTCCTAGTTTGTAATGTCTCAGTGAATCTGTTATAATCAAATGTGTGTGTTTATCATTCCAGGGTCCAGTGGGGACATTGTGCTGACCCAATCTCCAGCCTCCTTGTCCGTGTCTCCAGGACAGAAGGTCACGATCTCCTGCAGGGCCAGTCAGAGTGTAGAGCAGATAGTCATGTTCAGTAGAAAAAGTCTTATGCACTGGTATCAACATAAGCCAGGACAGCCTCCCAAACTCCTGATCTATGCAGCGTCCAATCGAGCCACTGGGGTGCCTAACCGGTTCAGCGGCAGTGGGTCTGGCCAAGACTTCACCCTCACTATTGACCCTATGGAGGCCGAGGATGTGGGAAACTATTATTGTCAGCAGAGTAAAGAGCGTCCTCCCACAGTGCTCCAGCTCTGAACAAAAACCTCCCCAGGCAGCTGCTCACTGTGGCTCAGCCTCAGAGATGTTCCTCTTTTTGCAATGACCTTTAAACTTGGTTATAAAAACTACCCTAACTATTAAAGGGAAAATATCTAAACTAATGTGAGTATGTTTGTCCTAATAGATCGATTAAAATTTATCTTCTTCCTTATTAAATCAGAACCTCAGAGTTACTATTTCTCAGGGCTTTTATATATGCACTAAAAGCTTCCTAACTATGGAACAAATTTAAGCTTAAAATTTTTGTCACTGTGAATAAAAACAAGTTTGTGTAGTGTATTTTGTTTTATCTTTTGCATGCAGACTCACAGTCTCACACACATGCTTCATTTTTTCACCATTTCTATTTGAGATCATAAGAAATCTATGTTTTTATAGAATGCTAAGAATTGTAGTGTAGGTATTTTGCTTATTTGACAGAGATATCTCTATCTTTGTGTTTCTCACCCAAATTCGCAGTTCTAAATTTATTAATTTTCCTTTTCTGTTTATTCAATGTTGATCTCTCTATTATACGTTTCATAGGTGTGGCCAACGTCTAATTTTTTTCACCCCAATATGTTCTGACACTACTGGTAGAATGGTGTTCAGAAGCCTACGAGTGCACAGCCACGGTCTTGGTAGGGTTGCTTATTACCTCCTCCATCCTGAGCTGGGCCTCCCTCACACTTCTGCCTCCTTACTCAGTGAGATTGAAAATTCAGTAAAATGGTCCCTGAAATTATTGACAGAGCTCAGATGAACATTTTTATAGTTTCCAAGTATAGAATCTTGTTTCACTACTTATGAAATCTGTACTATCAGTTTTCTATTGCTCTACCTGAACTTGTCACAACATGATGAGTTAAAACTATGTAGAGTTATAACTGGATGATTTCTGTTAGTGAAACATCAAGAATTTGAGAATCAGTAAGATTTCATAGTACCTGCTCTCAGTCACCTGCTGCTCTGTGCTTCTGTGGAGGGAAATGAACAAAATCCAAGAGAAAATGAGTGGTTTCTTCACTGTGTTTATGTTTCTTAAGGAACCTGAGTTTGCAATGTAGCATGAAATAAATTTGACAGCATTTTTTATCCTCTAGCTCTCACATTTCAAAGAAGAGATTTTCTGTTTCATTTCTTGTTTTATAAAGAAGTTTCATAACACTGTGTCTAGTGTTTCCCACTATCTATCATTCACTTCTTCAAGCAGACCTTGGACCCCAGGATCACGGCCTGTGTCCCAGAAGAGGCAGCCACTGTCATATCTACAGATGGTCTCAGAGCCTTCTGCACATGGGTGGGAGAAAACACCTGATTTGATTCTGGCAAAGACCAGAGGAGTTTCCCACATTTCCCAATGATTAGCTGCTGAGGGAGTTCCTGGAATGCCCTGAGGCCTGTGGGAATTGCTACAAATTTATTTCCCCCCTATATTGTCAACCTTCTGTGTGATATGGTGAAATACCCGTACTGTGCACCAGTATGTAAATCTGTAAACACTGATCTGGCTCGCCAGAAACATCTCCAGGGAGAATGCTCAGTGAGGCTCTGCAGATATATTGCTATTTGTACGCAGCTGTAGAGCAGACAGCATCTGTGTTCTTGTTCACAGGAATCATTCAGAGCAGAGTTCAAAAGCCTTGGTTTGTTCTTTCCTAAACCTAAAGAAAAGAAATTCACTGTTGAGTAACACCACACTGGGTTCTCATGGCCTCTTCATGTTGAAGCTCTCATTATATTCATGTTAGACAACATAACATTCTTTTTTTTTTTTTTTTTTTTTTGCGGCACCGGGGATTGAACTCAAAACCTTGTGCCTGCCAGGGCAGGCGCTTAAGGCACTGAGCCAAACTCCCAGCCCCTCAACATAACATTCTTAAAACACGCCTCCAACAAGGATAAAGTCTATGGGTGTGTGAGTACCAGGCCCTGGAAACTTTCTCAATGAGTCCCCATGTTTATATTTTTCTCCCACAGCATCTGTCACATCTCTTAACTCATTTTCCATTTTTATAACTAAGTACTAGGATGGAATGTTTTTTAGTGAAAAGAAACTTATTTCTTAAAGTTCTGGAACTGAAATGTCCCATTCATGGTGTCAGCATTTGTGTGGCATCTGCTGTGGACTTTCTTGCTTCACCCTATCATGGTTGAGGGTGTAAAATAGAGAGACAGCCAGCTTGTTTCTCTCTTCCTTTTCTAATGTCACTATGGGAACCTCATCAGATCCTGATTATTTCCACAAGCTTCCATCCTCATTTCCCATTAATACAAGGATTTTCACTTGGAGATTCCAACATATGAATGTCAGGGGTACAACACATCCAAACTATTGCATTTTTCTTACAGTCATGAATCCCACCATAAATTTTTTTCCTGTAGTTTTCTCTCCTTTTATGTTCTCTGGTCATGGCACTGTGTCTACTTCAAAAGCAAAACTACTTACACAGTACTCACGAATCCATGTGCTTTAAATTGTTGATGTACTCTGGTCAAGATATGCTGTTCCCAAATTACTTACGCCTGTCCTTCCTCCTTACACATAAAATGTACATAGTCCCTTTGATAGGCAATGACTTGTCTTCTATTTTCTCAGTTTTCTCTCATCTCCTCTTTCCTGGATCTTATCCTGTATTTCAGAACTCATTCATAGGGCTGGGAGTTTGGGTCAATGGCTTATGCACCTGTCTGAGAGGTGCAAGGTTGTGAGTTCAATCATCCCTGGTGTTGCAAAAACAAAACAAAACAAAACAAAATAAAAACAAAAGAAAACTCATTCATTGATATGTTCTATACTATTAAACTTTTGGCCATTGCTTTCATTCATATACATCAATGTATGCAACTACATTGAGTATTTCTAAAGTAAATGGAGAAATTTCTTGAAAAAGAGCCTAAATAATAGATACATTTCTAGTGGTGGCAAAGATCACAGAAGTGCATGAAGGCTTACTTTCTGCAGGAAAATGCTAAAAAATTAGGAAGAATATAAAACAACTAAAATTAAAAACTATTAAAATGATTAACAAGTGGCAGTCAAAGAAGAGAAGTAAAATGTGGAGAAAATTTATGGGCAGTAATTTTTCTGAAATGTTTTCTTCATTTTAACACATTTATCTCTCATTTCTGAACAGAGGAAGAGCCACATTGAGCAGCAGTGCAATGAATATTGACAATAAATATTCAAGAGGATCTTTTCGGTTTCTGGCCAGACCACTAGTGAATGTGGACAATGTGAACTAAGTAGTAGGCGATGTGTTCTTGTTATTCAGTTATTTCTTGTTTTTCCTCTTGTAGGTATGCAATAGATTCTAAATCCTTGAATGAAATTGTATTTTTCTTCTCTCTGTAAACTGACAAAAGAATACTTCGGCTTGAAAGATTTAAAGGAAACCTAGCTCATTTTTTCTACTTTTTTCATATTTTATTTATGTATTTTGCAAGACGTAATGATACCTTTCCTCACGGAGATTTGGCGTATATGCATAGGTCCTCTCAATTCTACTTTAACCCCGTCATCTGCTTTTCATCCCTTTCCCACCATCTCTTGATTGCTTTCCCATTGGTTAAAGATCTACCTCTTATATCCTATCATATATCATTAATCTTACTTTTTTCTAACACGTCTTATTTCAGAAAGAAACCAGAGCCATATTTTAATTACTGTGCTGAAATATAAGAATATTACGCACCTGAATAAACATCGTTGGTCACACACACTTCTATAAAAGCCTGAAATGTATAGGAGAATTTAGGGTGAGCCAGAGAAGTTAAATACTGTATTCTAAAATATGTTCAGAATGCGATAAAAAATACAGTGTATGTTGAACTTAACTTCTTGCTAAGTACTCCCCATATGCTTCTGAAACACCTGCCCCATTGTTCTTGCTACTTTCACCTCCAGGCTGCAGATGGAGTAAGCAAAGTCTGTTCCAGATCCCTGGCCACTAAACCTCAATGGGACCTCAGATTGCAAAATGAATGAATAAGAGATCAGGGATTTGGGAGCTTTCCCTGCTTTCATCTGACACCAAGCTAAGCTGCTGCAAGTGTTCTGACTGCCTGGCAAGTGAGGATGACTTTGTCTCCCTGAGAAGTAGACCTGGAGAAGGGAGACTGGGACATCTGGGTGACATATCTGGCCCTTGGCCTGGAAAATGTAAGAACAAATATAGACACAATTATTATGATGAAAGAGGACCTTCCTGGAGGGTAAGCAGCATTTAACACACTTGGTCAAGTACATTCTCACTGTTTTCCCACTTTTCCTAGGAGCCAGTGCAGTAGCAGCCCCTGTATCTGAGCCAGGACTCCCATAGTCATGTTGTGTGCTGACTGGGACTGACCCTACACGAGGTATGAGCAGGCTATGAAGTCATCCTCAATCTGTTCTCTGGGCACATGCAAATTCCCAAAGACTGAGTAGGACTGGGCAAAACGTAAGGCTGGATTATCTCAATCCCTCAACAACAGTTCTTGTCCCTTGAATCTGGCAGTCAGCAGGGCTGCATGGATTTACCTGCAGAGAATGTGCTTTATTCTGGGGACCAAATGAGTTCATCATTTCAGGTGCCAAATGTAGAGTGTTTGTTTCTTTTTTTTTTAATCACTTCATGGGTCATTATATTCTTTCTAAACTCTCTTCATTCTCAAAAGAGGCTGACTATTGTCACCCAATACCAGGAAATGAAAAAGTTTACAAGCACCCAGCACAGGACAATATTATTGAAAACAGAGTGACTTCTTCTATGCTGAGTCTCTAGGCTTTTAGTGCAAAACTAAAACAAGATTAAAATCTAGATAGCATGTACTGATTTATAAGAAAAGTTGGAATTTGTCATCACTAACATGGCATCGCTAGATGAGCAATCTGTCTTCCTCTGTTTATGAATGTTCTCTCCCACTATGTTCAATAAGGTCAGTCAAGACAGGAGCTATTTTTGCGTTCTTAGCAGTATGGTCTGCATAGCTGAGCTAGTGAACATGTGCATCTATTCCTGATGTTTTTTGGATGGCTTAAGTTATTGCTCCTATTCTGTGTTGTCTCTATACCAAGTGTTCATTCTTATACTTGTGTCTGGTTTTCTCTAAGTTGCCATGTTCTAACATCACCAAATGTCTTCCAGTTCCAAGGACAACACAGTTCTCAATGGTTGTATTGAGGACAATGGAGCTCAAGCAGGGTGATGTGAACAACTGGTAGGAAAGTGGGTGTGAAAGCCCCTGTGGAGAGCTGGAGCGAACCTGGGATGCAGTCTTCACTTGGGAGAGTTGGTGCAGTGAACTCAGCTTGGGTGTCCGAGAGAGAAGATGAGGAAAGCCTTCAGGGTTGCAGGGATTACATCCATAGGACTGAAATCCAGGATCCGGCAGGAAGACACCCATGCAGGGTATAGGGATGACTGTGGTCCTGGAGGAGCTTTCTGAGTGTGTCTGTGAGTGTGTGGATGTTACTGGAAGGGGGCTGTGGGTGTAGAAGAGGACTGGAGACCGGTTTTGAACAGGGAAGTTGATCAAATATGTAGATTTGTGAGTGATAATCAGAACCAACATCTTCTTTGTTATTGAAATAAGTGAGTGATTTTCATGGAGGATATTTAAATATACTCTGTGGTTTTGGAATGGAATCAAAGAGAGTGTAAAATCATTTCTTTCATAGACAGAAATGTGATATGTAGCTTTGTGATAGAAGAGATAGAAAGACACAGAGAAAAAAGGGAAAAAGTGCTAACTTTACACACTGAGAGATAAACTGTTAATTTTATGTAACCTTCAAGAAACTATACCCGCTGTCCCACCAACCACCATAATTTCTAAATCTTATTGTTCAATAAAAAGAACCACATATCCTTAAAGAAATATGTATTTCTAAACCTGGAATAGGGAAAATAGAAGATGAA
>RJWM01019681.1:0-38884 GCA_004363535.1 Dasyprocta punctata | reverse complement strand
AAAAAAAAAAAAAAAAAAAAAAAAAAAAAAAGCCAGGGATATAGATCAGCAGCACAGCACCCGCCTGGCATGTGTGAGGTCATGAGTTCAATCCCCAGTACCAAAACAAAAGTATAAAGGTATAAGGTATAAGAAAGTGTCTGGAAAAGGGGGAAAAAAAGGGAAGTGTCTAAAGCTACAAGCCACCTTAAAACTGCATTCCCTTTTCATAAACACTTATTTTACAGGACTCCAATTGTCCTTTCTGAAATGGAAGCAGAAACCTCCACAGAAGATTTTTTTGGTTTTGTTTTGTTTTTACAGATATATAAGATAAAAGAGTCAAAAGCAGAACATTGAAAGTTTGGGTTAGGCTGCTATGGTAAAATGCGAATGCTAAGATATTTTCTGCTGAGTGTGGTGGCACATGCACCTGTAATCTCAACACTCAGAAGACTAAAGCAGGAGGGCTGTAGGGAGTTCGAGGCCAGTTTGGGCTACATGGTGAGTTCAAGGCCCACCTGAGCTATATAGCAAGACCTTGTCCACCCCCTATTTTCTAAGCACATCCACACTTGAGGAAAGACATATATTGGCTCAGAAAAAAGAAAGCACGTTCATGATTTAAGCAATAGTAGCAGGAGGTAAAGTAAATGACAGGAGGAGAGGATAACCACCATTGTGGCGCCTACCTTGGTTCTCTTCTCTGGGCTTGGTGGGAGTTCCTTGTTGGGTGGGGTAGAGATGTCATTTCCGGTCACACTCACAGCCTCCTTTCCTTCTTCTGGCCTGGCTATTCCTGAGGGGGTGGAAACTGGGAATTATTCAGAGCAAGTATTTTTTACATCCGTTTTAAAAAAGCTAGGCATAGCAAACAGAGCACACTAAGTACCACTTCATTCCGAAAACAACTGTACAGGTTTGTGCCGCTGTGGTACGGACAAGACTCCCAAGCGCTTGCTGAGACAGAGGACCATTTTAGATTCCAGAGATTCAGGGAGCTGTCCGTGTGGAGAATATATCTAAGTAGGTTTTGTACAAATGATCAGAGGAAGCAAATAGCACTTAAAGTTTGGATTCCCTTCCCTTGAGACCAGTGAAGAGGTACTGTCACCCAACCAGTGCACGCAGGGACAAAAACCTCTTCAATTGGAGCCTCTCTCTTGGAATAAAGGTTGCGGAGAGATGGGGTAATAGCCAGACTATCATCCACGGTCCTCCCTTTCCTTCCGCTCCCTGTAAAGAACCACTCCACAGGGAAGTGAGATAAACTGCTCCCCTTCTAGCAGTGACCCAGATCTGCAACAAGGCTGCACTGCCTCCGCCCGGCGGAGGGGCTGCTGCGAATTTCAGCAGGGCTGTGCCTAGAAAGACTAAAACACCATGGCATTCAGAACTGGGTAGGAAAGGTACAAAAGGTACAAAATTTAGAGCCAAAAAAGTTAAGTGTAGCTAAAAAACAAAAAGGCAAATGCTAAACAGAAAAAACAATTTTTGAGCTTCATTATAAAGAGCTTATACTATAAATTATTCCTCATGAGAAAAAAAAGAACAAAAGAATATGGACATAGTTTAGAAGAAATAAATATATTCTGAAAATACGAAAAAGATGCCTAATCTTAGGTACCAGAGAAAAGAAAATTAAAATTACGTTAAAATGCCTTTTTTTGGGGGGGAGCATAGAAACATCTTTCAAAGCCGAGCATGGTGTTAAATGCCTTTAATCCCAGTACTCAGGAGGCTGAGGCAGGAGGATCTTTCTGAGTTTAAGACCAGCCTGGGCTAAAAAGTGAGAACAAGGCCAGCCTGAACTGCATAGTGAGACCCCATCTCAAAAAACAGGGCTGGGTAGATTTAGCTCAGTGGCCTAAGCATCTGCCTGGCAGGTGCAAGGTTGTAAGTTCGATCCCCAGTACCGAAAAAAAAAAAAAAAAAAAAAAGAAACATCTTTTATAGGGGGTAACATGTTCCAAAAGAAGTCAGTTAGTAAAACAGATTCTAGAGAATATGGTCTATGCATAGCCTTCCTTCCCAAAAGTTAACCCCAGGGGTTGACATTTCCTCTCCCTGGGCTCCTCAGGTATAAATGATGTCTCAGCAGCTCTGTGTTTATCATCTGGCATGGGACACCATGTCTGTGTCCCCTGCACCTACCATGTAGCAGTTGAAGGTGGCTGCAGGGCTCCCCTCAAGCCAGCCCAGCCTAGACAAGATGTTTGCCCCACCTCAAATATGACAAAAAAACAAAGAGCAAGTAGGTCCTCTCCACTGAAGTGCTGGGCAGAGCCTGAAATGCTATTTTTAGCCAGGCATGATGACACATCCTATAATCCTGGCACTCTGGGACCTTGTTGCAAAACAAAACAAAAGAAAACAAAGCAAAACGCAGCTTAGTGGAAAGGTCCTGGATTCAATTTCCAGTACCTTAAAAAAGAGAAAGAAAAAAGCTCTCTTTTGGTGCATGCCTGTAATCCCTGCACTTGAGAGGCTGAGGCAGGAGGATCACTGCAAGTTCGAGGTTAGCCTGGGCTACAAAGTGAGTTCAAAGTCATCAGAACTGCATAGTGAGACCCTGTCTCAAAAAAACAAAAAACAACACAAAGCTCTTTTAAATCAAACATTATCAAATGTCCTTACATTTGAAAGTACATACTGGGAAGAGCTGAGGTAGGGGAGAACACCACTGGGGACACTGGTGAACTGGCCTCACTGGCAAAACGGTCTGGTGTCATACTAGTTCTAAAAACTGCATTGCTGAAAAATTTCAATCCAGAAATCCAACTTCTAGAAGTTCATTTTAGAGATTTATTTTACACAATGGCAAATACGAAAGGTTTTAAACCAGATTAATTATCTCAAAAGGCTGGGGCCAGGGATATAACTTACTGGCACAGTGCCTGCCTGGCAAGCACAAGGTCCTGAGCTCCATTCTTGGTACCAAAAAAGTTATCTTGAAAGGCAAAGCATGAAGTTTGTTCACAGAAAACAGAAATATCAATGTAATTGTGTGTAGTGGAACATGCCTGCAATTCCTGCTATTTGGGAGCCTGAGGCAGGAAGACTCCAAGTTTGAGGCCAGGCTGGGAAATTCAGTAAGACTCTGATTCAGAATAAAATAAACAGGACTGGCCTGAGTTCAATCCTCAGCACCACAAACAATCCAGGTATATCAATATAATGTCCTGTTCTGAAAAAATAAAGCATGAAAAGATTCTTTTCATGACTGATATAGAATGATCCTTATTCAACTGAAAAATAAAAAGGGCACACAACAGTATGCATAACATGAAGGGGTTGGAAGAAATAGACTATTGAAAAGACCACTGTATATACAAACTGGGAACCTAATTTTTTTCTTTTTTAGGTGGGGGAAGGTTGGGATACAAAATTCAAGAACTTAGAAGGCTTGAAACTTTTTGTTTAGAGAAATGTAAGAGATTCTCAGGAAGTTCCAAAGGCATGTAGAGGGAGTTCCTGTGTACCCATCACCCCACCTCCCCCACTGCTGACCTGCGAAACTAGAGCAAACTATCAAACCTGACATCTGAAATTGGCACAATCTTTAGAGCTCATTCAGTTTTTCCAGTCTTACACTCATTTGTGTGTGCTTCTATTCAATTTCACATGTCATTTCATGTGACCTCTACCACCAAGGTACAATGCTTCCATCAAGAGTACTCAATCCTGTTACCCACCCCTTCCCAATCCTTCAGTCTTTGGCACCTGCATCTCTGAAACAACTTCCAGGTCATGCTGAGTGACAGTGGTGAGCAAGCCCTCCTCGCCTTATTCCCATCCTAGAAGGGAAGCGTGGAGCTTCTTGTCATCAAGTGCGAAGTGAGATGTGGAGTCGGGCTCCAGACGAGCAGAGGCCTTGCTCTGCCCCCAGACTGGCTCCGAATTCATGGGCTCTGATGCCCCAACTTGGCGCCACGCTCCTTCCCACCCAGCCTGGCTGGCGCAGGTTCTGGTGGGTGTGGAGTGAGTTGCTGCTCTATTTGTAGCTTAGTGAGTGCTTTCTCATGAATGAGTGTTACATTCTGTTGAATGCTTTTTGTGTTTATGATTTTCCTTTTTTACACTGCACATATGGTGGGTTATTCTTGTTATTTTGATTATTGAATCAATCTTGTATATTTGGAATAAGTCTCACTTGGCTGTGTTATGTATAATTTTTTTCATATATTTCTTGGTGTGACTTGGTAACATTTTTTTGTTAGAATTCTTCTATCTAACTTTATAACAGTTACCAGTTTTAATTTTTCATTTTTTAATACCGTCTGTCTGCTTCTGATACAAAGATATTGATTGACCTTATAGAGTTAGTTACGAAATGTTCCTTTAATATTTTATGAAAGAATTGGTGTTAATGATTTGTTAAGTGCATAGTGAACTTTCCAGTAAAGCAATCTGGACTAAAGATTCTTTTTAGGATTTTCCTTTACTTTCTTTTCTCCCTTCCTTCCTTTCTCCCCTCCTTCCCTCCCCCTTTTATTTTCTTCCTTTCTGGGGGGACAGATTGAACACACACGAATGCTAAGCAAATGCTTTATCACTATACCCTCAGCCTTTTTATTTTTGAGACAAGAGTCATGCTAAATTGCTCAGCCTGGCTAAAACAGTTCTCAGCTGGGTGTGGTGGCATGCATTTGAAAATCGCAGCACTTGGGAGGCTGAGGCAGGAGAATTGCTTGAGTTCAAGGCCAGCCTGGGCTATAGAGAGTTCAAGGCCAGCTTAACTACACAGCCAGATCCTGCCTCAAAAAACGAAAACAAATCTCCTGCCTCAGCCTCCCAAATTGCTGGAATTACAAGCATACACTACTATAAGTAGAGAAAATTTCTATGCCTTTTTATTTATCTTGCCGGGTTTTTTGTTGTTATTGCTGCTGTTGTTTGAGACAGTCTCACTATGTAGTTCAGTCTGACCTTGAACTTATGTAGCCTAGGCTGGCATCAACTCACAGTGATCCTCCTGTCTCAGTCTTCTGAGTGTTGGGATTACAGGCATGTACCACCACGCTAGATTTATTTATCTTTTTGTGACACTGGGGATCAAACCTAGGGCTCTGCAGATGCTCAGCAAGAGTTTTCACACTGAGCTACACCCCTGGCCCTTATCTTTTGAGACAGGATCTCCCTAAATTGCTCAGTATGGGCTCAAACTTGTACTTTTCATGCCTCAACGTCTCAAGTAACGGGAATTATAGTCATGTACTACTGAGTCCCACTTAATGTTTCATTTCTCCTGGTTTTGTTTTGCTTTGTTTCGTTTTGTTGAGACAGGGTTTTGCTATATAGTTCAGGCTGGCCTTGAAATTACCATGCAGCCCAAGTTGGCCTCAAACTACCATCAACCCTGCCTTAGCCTCTCCAGGGCTGGGATTACAGGTGTGCACCACCACGCCCAGCTAATGGTGTTGAGCACACTGCTTTGGTTGCTTTTTGTAGTGGTTGCTCTCCTTATTACAATGGACACACAGCCTAACTATTGAAACCTCCCTTCCATTTAGGATCCCTAACCTTCTCCATTTTAAAAACAAAGTATCTTAAATATTTCCTCTCCATACACTGAATACCATAACAGCATATAGTGTAATGTTTGCCATCAAATAAGCTTTAGAAACTTCTGATACAGAAGCTCTATTATAGTTCCTCCTATTCCTTACCCACTCCATTTCTATTCTTTCATTTGTGAAACTCCCAGCTTCCCCCTTATCTTATCTTTCTAGACAGCATCCTTCAGCCATTCTCTAGGGCATGTCTACTAGCAACAAAAAATACTCTGTTTTCCTTTATCTAAGAATCTTTATTTTCCTTCCATTCCCAGATAATTTTACCAGACACAGAAGGTGACAATTCTTTCAGCGCTTGAACAGCACTGTGCCACTTCCTCTGGTGGAAGACTTTAAAGACTTTTATCAGTGCCAGGATACAGCTCAGTGGCACAGCTCCTGCCTGGCAAGCATGAAGTCCTGAGAGTTCAATCCCCGGTACCAAAAAAACAAAAACAAAAACAAAACAAACAAACAAAAACAACTTTTGTCTTTTTGTTTCCTTTACAAAAATTGTTATTAAAAGTTTGTGAGATGTCTTGGCATGAATTTATTTGTAAGTATCCTATTGGGATGGGTTCAAACTCTTGAATGTGTATGTTAATGTTTTTTGGCAATTTTCAGTTACTATTTTTTTCTTTTCTTTTTTTGAGACAGAACCTCACTGTGCAGTTCAGCTTGGCCTTGAATTCATTATGCAGCCCAGGCTGGCCTCAAACTCATGGCAATTCTCCTGCCTCAGTCTCCTGAGCACTGAGATTATGGGCATATGCCACCAGCTTCAGTTATTATTTCTTTTGCATAGTTGTTCAGCCTCACATTCCCGAGGACCCTAATGACAAATGTTAGATATTTTGTTACTGTCTCATAAGTCTCTGAGATTTTTTTTTTTTTTTGGTCTATTTCTTCTTGGTTATTCAAACTTCATAAATTTTATTGCTCTATCCTAAAGTTCACGTTTTTTTTTCCCCCCCAGAAATAGGGACTGAATGCAGGGGTGGCCCTGCCACTGAGCTACACTGCAGCCCTTTTTTGAGACAGGGTTTCCCTCAAAGTCTTGCATTTGTTATCCTTCTACCTTTGCCTCATGAGTAGCCAGGATCAGAGCCCACGGTCTTACTATGTAATTCAGGCTGGCTTCGAACTTGCAATGTTTCTCTTGCCTCAGTCTCCAGGGTACTGGGATTTCAGGCATGCGCTACCACTTTTTCTGCTATCTTTGTTTTTCTGAGTTCCTTTGCCCAGAAAGCTCTGCCTCTGCCTGGTTAGGCATCCTACCTCTCTAAAGACCAACCCAATTGCCACCACCTCTAAAAATTTTTCATGTCAGGCATGGTGGCACATTCCCATAATCCCAGCACTTGGAAGGCTGAACCAGAAGGACTGCTGTGAGACACTGTCTCAAAAAAAAACCCAACTCCCCCCCCCAAAAAACCCAAACTTTTATGATTCACAACTCCCTCAGACTCAGCCTCCAACTAGATCCTAAATTGCTCGAGCACAAGGATAATTTCCAGGGCCTAGGCATCAGTGGTAAAGTGGGCACAATGAGTGAATAAGTCTTTACAATTGTATCCACAGAGTGTTTCGCACCGTCCCCATTCAAATAGTCATCGGTGAGTGGGTCAGTGGATTTTTCAGTCACCTGCAAATTTTTCTCATTAGTATGAACTGCTCTTAGTGTGAACCAGAGAGAACCAGTTCTGAAACCAAAGTCTTCACTCATTACCACTGTTTGTTTGTTTTTTTGAGAAAGGGCCACAGAGTCTAGGGTGGCTTGAACTAACTGCATAGCCCAGGCTGGGCTCAAACTCGCAATCTTCCTGCCTCTGTCTCCATGCCCACTTCACTCCTTGCCATCTGTGGTACACAGTACCGAGGCGGCGGCTGAGGATCAACTGAAGATGACAGAATCGGTTCATGAGGAACTTACGGTTCTCACACGGCTGGATGACCATGACACCATAGGGAACCTCAATTCTTAGGACCCAGAGCTCTCAAAACCCCTCCCTATTTTTATGAAAGAGACAAACTGCCCTGTTCCACTTACCACTGTCCTAGAAAAGCACATTAAAAAAAAAAAAAAAGAACAAAAAAAACCCACATTTCTTATTTTCAGAGACAGAAAGAACAAGAAATTTCATCAAACTGTATGGAAAGGAATACAGAAAGAACAGTCCCCAGGAAAAGAGCCTATTTTTCACTAAGAAAATATCTTTTAAGTTACCATGAACAAGCTGTGAATCTCAGTCCTTTGTGCTCCAAGTGGACTCAGAGAAAACCCGCTTTCCGAGCACCAACAATAAGACAGTAAGAGCTGAGGGTGGGGGTGGGGGCTGCAACACAAAGACCACAGCCCCTGCTGTTTATTAGGTTTCTGGGTCCCCTTTCTTCTCCCTCTCCCTGCAAACCCTCCCAAAACACATACAGAAAGAGAAAACTAGCAGCAAGATTGGGTCAAACATGAAGAACAGGAAAAGAATATTAAATAGCCTGCTCTAAAAGGCTCTTTTTCAGCTTAAACAAAAGTAAAATGTTCTCAAAAGCTAACCGAACAACAGAGCTTCCACCCGGACTGCAACTTAAAACTCATTGTGCATCCACAGAGTGACAGCTTTCCAAGCAGGAACATCAATCACAGCTGCCATTGGCCGCTGTAAAGCTCAGGATGCATCTGGTTCAAACCAACTGGCGCTGAGGCGCAGAGGATGGGGGATGGGGTGGGCAGGGCGCCACGAGGTTAAGGAAGGGGCTCTAAATTTTATCCCCCCGCCCCTGCTCTGACCCATCCACTGCCAGCCCAGCCTCCGGCCCCTCGCTCCTGTTCCTTAGCGGGCGCCAGCTTGCCCGGCCTGATGCACTTTGTTCATCTTTGCCCGTTCCCAGGAAGAGGGACTCAGAGACTCGGCTTTCCCAGGGCGCGCAGGCAGGACTCCACCGTGCCGGCTTCCCAGCACCTCTGGTGATCTACCACTTTGGTTCCTTCTTTGCTGTGTGTTTGTTCTCAACAGAAGCAAAATTTAGAAACATACCATCACGTGGGGTCTCCTCCCGCAGCAGCGATGGCGTGCACTGGGGTGCACTGACCTCAATTTCTTTCTTCCCTGGTCCTGGCTGCTTCTCGCCTCCCTGGCAGCCCAGGGAGCGCAGATCAACTCTGGTTTCTCCAGTGTCTTCCTGTCCTTTTGCCCAGCCGCTTCCTTCGGGAATCTGCTCCAGCTTACTGTGGGGGTGTAACCCGGCGGTGCTCGGTTCCTTCTTCCGAAAGTGGGTCGGCTCCTCTGCCCTCCGAGCCAGCGCTTCCTCGGAGAGGAAAGCAGGCGCCTTCTTAGTAGAGAGCGCGAGCACCTCACTGGGACTCAGTTCGCAGCTGGCCGTCTGTTCCTCAGCCACTGTCATGGAGCGTCTCACGGCAGGGCCCCCCAGCTTCCTGGGCATGGGGCTGGGGGCCGGGCTACTGGGGGTTGGCAGCAGGCCAGAAGGTGGCTCCCCTCGGGCAGGGAGCTCAGGGTACTTATCGGCCAGGTTTACGGTGGGGGGAACTGAGAGGTGCGAGCACTCAGACAGGGCCCGGCGCATTGCCTTCTTCTGCTGGGGCGCTTGGTCAGGCATGGCCTCCTCCTCAGAACTCAGTTTCCCCAGCTCCTTATCCTGGTCTTGACTGGCAGAGGCAGCACTCACATACTCCGGGGTGAACTCCACCATAGTGATGGGCGGAATGGCAGTGGGGGAGCGCTGGCTAGTGGGGGTGGGGTGAGCAACAGCCACCAGGACTGGGGGCTCACACTTGAGCTGCCCAGTGCCTTCATTTATTACCCCAATGAGTGGGCAGCCGAGGGTGAGGCCATTCTGTTCCTTCCCTGGACTCGCTTCCCTGGAGCCCTGAGGGCCCCCGGTCACTGGATGAAAGTTGGGGTTCCAAACACTGGTCTCCTGTTCCTTACCACACTGGGCGGGGACTTGGGCAGCCCCAGGACAATCCAGATCCAGCTGGCTCTGAGGCTCCAGCCCATTCTTCCCTGCCACGTTCCCCTGGTCTGTGGTGGCTTTGTTTCTGTCTGGCCCCTCTGTGAGTCTTGGATGGAACCCGGTTGTCTTCTGATGTTCCAAGTTCCTCTCCAGGGGACAGCAGCTTTCTGAAATCACATACCTGCTCTCAAGGTGACCTGAGGTTGCTTGATGCTCCTTGTCCTGCACTTCAGTGCTGAGCGCTTTGTCTCGCTTCCCCTCAAAATAGCAGAGCTTATTCTGCTCCAGGAAGCTGGCGGTCTTCACAAGCCCGTCTTTCAGCTGCCCATCCATGCTGACATTCAGCCCGATTTCATTCAGTTTGCCCTCTGTCCTCTGCCACTCAAATCCCGCTTGGCCGATTTCTTTTGGGGGGTCCATCCGGCACTCTGCAGGCGCGCCCTGACAGAGCTGGCTGAGCGCAGCAGCAAGAGAGGCTGGCTGCTTGTCGGAAAGCGACATCGCCTCTTTCACTGCGCTCCCTGCTCGCTCCCAGTGCTGTAAAACCACCTACGATCACAGAGAGCTTGCGGTGACATCACAAGTCCCCAGCACGTAGGATGAAACTCATCTTTCCCCAGAGCCCCCTTCTCAAGGAGCTAGGTGGTAAATGTATTTACCAGGTGAGGAAGAAAGGAAGGAAGAATGAATGGAAGAGAAAGAAAGGAAACTGCTGCTTCCCACACAACCAAACACCACAGTTAATCTGAAACTGTGATTTCCTGTTAACTAGCTCTCTACTCAGACCTGCAATTTAAAATACAATACAGTGTCAATCTGGGCACTGAGGATAGTAATTATTTTGGCTTTCGCTGATATAGATACATGTGTGCCCACACATTCCCTTATGTGATACTATGCCTAACCTTCCACATTCACCCACTCAAAAAACTGTTTCAAAAAAAATCAAGATTAATTTGCCAACCCCCAGCTATAACCCCTGAAGAATAATGACTCCAGGAAATTGTTCGCAATTTCACTTAAAAAAGAAAAAAGCTTAATCTAATATCCAAACTGCAGGCATATCATTTCTCGGAGGAAGAGTGGGTTTGCTGTCATAGCAACTTATCAAATTCATTTGAAAACTGACTTGAGTGGGGTCTGCAAAGCCTAGGGAGAAAGCCGCTAGCAGCCCCGCCTGCAGAAGAGCTTACTAAAGGGCTCATTTACAGACACCTCCCAGGGCTTTGGAAACGTACATTCCAACTACTAAACACCGATCCAATCATAAAACACACCCTTTGTGCTTCTCCTTCTGTCCCTGCTCCCACTCAGTCCCCTGTGTAAGCTGGGTGCCCCTGGCCCCCCAGCCTCCCGATCTCTTAGGGACCACGTGAGCACATGGAAGACAGTTCATCTTCCTCTGACTTCGGAACTTAGGGACTGACAGTCTGTGGCTTATACCACCAAAACATACTACACTCCCATTTAGCACAGATGGTCCTTTCCTGTCCTGGACTGTGAGCTTACAATAGTACATTCAGAATTAACTGATCCATAAAACAAGTTATACTGTAAGGATAGGCCAAACTTTGAACAAAGCTGATTTTTGTTGTCAAGCTTGTAAGTTGCTATCTTGTACTAATACAGAGTATTGTAAAATATTCTATCAAGAATCCAAGGAAGGGGCCAGGGATGTAGCTCAGCAGCACAGCACATGCTAGTCAAGTATAAGACCCGGAGTTTGATTCCTGTTACAAAAACAAAACAAAACAAAACAAAACAAACAAACAAGGAATGTCTTTTTCTGACAGCAAGAAAAGGCAGTCGTATGCATCTCTAGTCCTGGCTATTTGACAGGCTGAGGCAGAAAGACTTCTTGATCTCATGAGTTTGAGACCAACCTGTGTAACATAGTGAGACCATGTCTCTGAAACCAGAAAAGGCTTGACTTAGTTTTTAAAAATTCATAAACTAAAATGATTTGACTATAATTGTTAAATAACAATTTTAGGGAACAAGAAAAAAGGGCAGGCTAAGATTGTTTCATCTTTGGCCTATACCAGTGATGGTGAACCTTTCAGAGTTTTCAATGATAAATAGCCCACTGTGGCATGCATGCCATAGATTCACCATCAGTGTTCTATTTTAGATATGGTGGCACTCAACCTATAATCCCAGCACCCAGAAGCTAAGGCAGGTGGAGTGTGAGTTTAGGTTCAGCCTAGACTACATAGAGAGGGTATATCTCAAAAAAGTTGGTATTTTGGAGGTCTGGTCCAGGAAAGCTTGCTTAACTGGAACTTTTATCCACAAGCACTTACCTTCTCTAATACTCAAATCACTCATATAATTTGCTCAAGCACTCAACTAGAGTACAGCAACCAACCTTATAGGCCTTTTTGTTTTTTTTGAAATGGGCTCTATGTAGTCCTGGCTCATTCTCCCAAACCCTGGGCCTACAGGCATGTACCACCATGCTGGTTCACTTCTAAGATTTCATTATAAAATACTGTAACTTCTGTGGCTAGTCATTTCCCCATCCGCCTTGATCACCTGCTTTAGGAAAAACAGCAGGATTTAGTAAGCAGCCCAATTGAGAAGTCTAAGCCACAAGGAACTGAGGCTTGCTAAAGAACAGGAGGTGGATGCAAATCCTCTATTCCCAACCTAGCCTTCAGATGCTAGCATTTTGTATTAACTTCATTGCCCACACAGGGCAATGTTCATAGTTACAGTGGAGCAATGCTAAAAACCATGTGAATTTCCACTTAAACTCTATTTTGAATATGAACTGAGCCTCACACCTCTCCTTCCTCTTGGTCTTAAGTAGTTTTTTGCAGTATGTCAATAGGAGTTCACTGGCAGTAAGAGTTCACTGGCAAGGAACAAGGTCTCTGTAGTCTATCGCAAAGCTCTTGCTAAGCAAAGGAAAGCAGGATATACAATGAATGAAGGGGATGCCAGGATTCTAATTATTAACGAGAAAAAAGTGTTTTGGGTACAGACACATTGGTATTGAAATAGCTGAATTCTGCCTTTCTTACTTTTTTTATACACATATTATAGCTGAGTAATATAATTAAGCATGTCCAATACACAGTAAAAATGAGTAAGATCTGGGGGTAGGAAAGATATCATTGTAATGCAGTCAAAATATACTACAGAGTGGGAGGCTGAGCTAAGAGTATTGCTGTGAGTTTGAGGCCAGGCTGGGGGTACATAGCAAGTTCAAGGTCAGCCTGAACTGTACAGCAAGACCTTGTTTCAAACAAACAAACAAACAAACAACAAATATACCAGAGGAAGGATGTGAGGGTGATCTGGTTGTGACATCTGTCACCTCGTTTGTTATGGTTGGTGTCTGGATGTTCCTCCAAAGCCTCATGTACTCACAGAGGGTAGGCTTTTCAGAGGCAGCTGAATCTAGAATTTATGACTGATTCATGGTCCAATGCTGGGATTAAGGGTGTTAAGTGCTACACTGGCCCTAGGGCAGGTAGCCAGCATACAATATAAGGGACCGAAAGAGGCTTATCCCTTTGCTCTTTTGCAGTCTTCCACAGCCATGAACTGTTGCCCCTCTGCCATATCATCCTGCCTTGCAACCAGCTGACTACAGACTGAAACTTCTACAAACTGTAAGCTAAATAAAACCTTTCCTCCCTTAACTTAGGGCATCAATTATTTTGTCTCAGCAAGGAGAGAAAAGTAACTAAGACATCACTATGATTCAGCTGACCCAGCAGGTTGGCAGATGTTCCTTTCCTCCTTCAGCTTCACTCGAGTTCCTCCCACAGGCTGCCACCACCACCCCACAGAGGACAGAGGAGGAGCTTTCCTCTGTCAAGGGTATTCAAGTAGCAATGCTCCCCTGCTGGAACCTCCAGACAAGCTCTCAAATATACCAGAGACACATTTTGGGAACTATATTAGAAATTCAGGGAAGCCTCAACCCACTCACTTAAAAATTAGTTTCTTCCCCCAAAACACGCATATACACCCCTTCAATTCACTGAGACCTTTGAATGTTTGTTGGTAGGGAAAATACTAATTCAACCTACAGCCGAAAGACCAGATTGTCCAACCCCTGTGTGTTACTTAATAGCTATGATTCTGACCAACAATACATTTAACCACTGTTGTGGTTTGTTTAAAAGTCTTCCCAAGCCGGGCATGGTGGCACATGCCTTTAATCCCAGCACTCAGGAGGCTGAGGTAGGAGGAGCATTGTGAGTTCGAGGCTGGCTTGGGCTACAATGTGAGCGCAATATCAGCCTGAGCTACATAGTGCAACCCTGCCTCAAAAAACTAGGGCTAGAAGTTTGGCTCAGTGGCTTAAGTGCCTGTCTGGCAGGCATGAGGCTGTGAGTTTGATCCCCGGTGCCACAAAAATAAATAAATAAATAAATAAAGTCCTCCCAAAGCCTCAAGCAGTCATGGAGGTGGTTGAGTCTAGTGTTCATGATTGGCTTGTTGTCTAGTGCTGGGATTGGTGGTGTGAGTGCTGCACCCACCCAGGGGCAGGGAGCTAGCATACAATATAAGGGAGGGAAGGAGGCACGCTTTCCCCTTTTTGCTCTTTTAGCTATTGTCACTTGTGGCTGCCATCAACAGCTGCCCCTCAGTCACGCCACCCTGCCTTGGAGCCAGCTGAGTATGGACTGAAACCTCTAAAAACTATGCTAAGTAAACCTTTCCTTCCCTCATTTTGGGTGTCAGGTATTTTGTCTCAGCAACCAGAGGAAAAGAAACCAAGACAACCACTCTCAGCTTCTGTTTTTCCATCTACAAAATTAGGGCCATCTTTAAGGAGTTTCCAGTTTTATAGTTTTAACAGTCATGTCTCAATTAAAAGGTTTGAAACATAGGTTCAAGGAATCAGAAGCCTGCTGCTAAGCACGTCATGATGTGACTATAACCTGGGGTTCCAGTGCCTCATGCAAAGATGTTGCCCAATGGCAGAGGCAGGTGTGAGGTACATACCAGCCTGTCGAAACAGGCTGGCAGACTGAGTTGGTCCTCACACTCTGAAGCGGCAGGAACCCCCATGCAAAGACCAAGCATGGAGACTTGTTCCTTAGGGCTGGCTAGTTCTAGTTCTAGTTAGCCTACCCAGACCTTCTGTACTAGTAGCAAACCAACCAAAGCTAAGGCAGTAACTAGAACTGCAAGTCCCTTCATATCTCATGTATCCTACCATCCATAAATAGCAGACCTCAAAATGTGAATCAGCCAAGAAGCCAAGCGCAATAACCAGGTGAATGAAGCTGGGCACATTCGACATCACAGTTCATGCTGTGCAGATCAGAAATGTGGACCCCCTGCACAAAGAGTTGTATAGTATGAAGTATGTGAAAGACGTGGTAGCCACACACGATAATAATTTATTTACATGCCTCTCCTGGAAACTTCTAGAAGCCAGGAATGCGACATGTCCATTTCTGCAGTGCTAGTGACAAGTATGAAGGCTTGACACAGTAAGCTGGTCTTCAAAAAAGGTCTGCTCAGAGGAAGAATAGGTGCATTACATTGCCTCCATTCAGTATCAGATCTGAGCCTTGCCACCATTAAATCTGTCTTCAATTCACCCCCATGAGGTGGGGACATGGAATGAGGTTGTAGTTCATTTTGTTTATGTATGACAAAAGTACATGGATATCTGTGTATCTGGTCAGAAGGTAGTTTCTAAGACTCTTACCAGACTTGTCAAGATTCAGAGGGCTTTGGCATTCTCTCTAGGTCCCTGGTTCCAGCAGATGTACCTGCAGATGTTTCTGTTTTTGCCTTGAGTGTAGAACTAAGTTTAGTCTTAACCAGTTCAGGGCCTTTGGTTTTTGTATGTTCCATGACAAGTTTTTCACATTCTTTCTTATCAGTTACCAAGGCAACACTAGTTTCCAGATTGACCAACTGTTCCTTGTTATTGTCTCCAGGAAACAATTCTACTAAATTATCATTACAGTGAAAGTCAATAATTTTACAGTTACAGTGACTGGTGACATTCTTTCCTGAGGCAAGCTGAAGATTGTGAAGTTACAAATCTGTTTTCTTACATAGAAACAAATGATGGCTGTATAATACATACATGGAAAACCATGTCAAAACCATATTCTAGCCGGGCATGGTGGCACACGCCTTTAATCCCAGCACTCAGGAGGCTGAGGTAGGAGGAGCGTTGTGAGTTCGAGGCCGGGTTGGGCTACAACATGAGCGCAAGGCTGGCCTGAGCTACATAGTGCGACCCTGCCTCAAAAAACTAGGGCCAGGAGTTTGGTTCAGTGGCTTAAGCACCTGTCTGGCAGGCGCGAGGCTGTGAGTTCGATCCCCGATACCACACACACACACACACACAAAAACATTCTACTGAAGTTTGGAGAGGTGTCTTAGTACATGTTTAACTAAAGAAATCATGACACTCCCTGATTAATTTCCAAAAGCTGGGAAGCAAACCAGCATAATGAAAAATGCTGGGCTGGGAGTGTACATCACTGGTTGTGCTCTTGCCCAGCACATGCAAGGCCCGAGACAGATTCCCAGTGCCATGGGTGGGTGATTGGGTGGGGGAACTGAAGCTAGCAATGCAATTTATGTGAACTCAAAGCGTTAAAATGCTTATATACGACAAATCTTCCAAGAAGTGCAACTTTGAAATTCTAACCCTGTGTTCTTTTTTGCATGGTACTAATTCTCCCATGGCCTCCCTACAAAAAAGGAAAGCATCCAAATAAAATGAGGTAAAAACACCAGGCTTCAATCCACTTATCCCACATATTTGTATGATCCTCTGCCTATGGGGTAGGTACACAGGACATCAGGAGCATTGAGGAATGTATCTTCCTTTTCCTAATCTCATCGCAAAGTGCTTCTCAGATCTGTTTCCCAAACAATTTCTGTGCCAGTCACAGCCCAATGCATGCTATTCCACAAACATTCCACATACCTGCAACATCGCTGTGCCATGCCACAGCTTCCCCTACCCTGTTCAGCAAACTCTGACCTCACCTCCATACCCATTTCAGGCCCCAGACTCAAGAAGGACTCTCAGTTACTTTTTGTTCCATATGCTTGTAACATCTAGCTTGCACTTCTATTCTCTCATAAAAGAACTCTCACTGGAGTAAAACCATCTGTTTAAATTTAGTTTGCCCACTCTAGAATACCTACTGAGAATGTCTTTTATTATCTACCATTTTTCATTATTACCTATTTTTAGAATGTGGGAGTAGCCTCACTTGATATCTGTTGAATAAATTAATGAATGAATGAAATATCAAAAGTCCAAATCAAGTTGTGTACCTATTTGTAGAGCAATATGTAGGGTTTATATGACAAACAGACTTTGTCCAAACTTACACAAATCACCACCACTGCAAACAGTTTAAAAACTCACGATTTCAATCTGTGCAGACATGAGATGACTTGTTTCAGTGGAAGTATCGCAGGGAAAAGGGACACTGAAAGCCCCTTAAACGTTCCCCTCATATTTTAAAGAAATGAACACAGCCAGACATGCTGGTGCACACCTGTAATTCCAGTACCTGGGAGGCTGAGGCAGGAAGTTTACCAAGAGTTTGAAGCCAGTCTGGGCTACATAAGGAGTTCAAGGCCACTTTGAACTACATAGTGTGACCCTATCTCACACACACAAAAAAGAGTAAACATATCTATAATGAAATTCAAAAGCTAAACTGTTTATTATTTTACCCCTAAATCCTCTAAAGGTATTGTTAGCTAGGCAGAAAAAACAAGAGTGAAGGTGAGAGGTGGGTAAGACAATAAAAGAATCTTTTTATTTTTTTTAATTAATTAATTATCTATTGGGGAGAGTTGAACCTTTGTACTGAGCTATATACCTACAGCCCCTTTCTAAATTTTGAGACAGGGTCTTTCGAAGTCATTAAGCAGCCCATCAAGTTGGGATTACAGGTCTGTGCCACCATGCCAGCAAGAACCTTCTGTTAATAGCAGGATACTAGGGAGCTGTGGATGCAGCATTGCTACTAGGTTTGATCCTCAAAACACCAAACAGAAGGATAAGCAGCTTAATGATACAGCAAGTGCTTAGCATGAGTGAGCTTCTGGGTTCAGTCTCCAGCACCCTCAATCAATCAATGCGGGTTAACCAAACCAATAGTTTAAACCAATATTCAAAAAAATATTTAATATTTTTCTGTAAAGAAAGATAAATACTAGCACTTAGCAGATAGGACTGTTTGAAGGTAAAGGAGTTCAGACCAAGCATGGTGTTGCACACCTTTGATCCTAGCCTCTGGGAGGCTGAGACAGGAAGACTGAAAGTTTAAGACCAGTCTGGGTAATTCAGTGAGACCCTGTCTCAAAATGAAATGTAAAACTTTAGCCAGTGATGCATGCCTGCAACCCTAGCACTAGAGAGGCTGACTGAGGCAGGAAGACTGCTGTGAGTTTAAGGCAGTCTGAACTACACAGTGAGATGTCATCTCAGAGAAAAAAAAAAAAAAATTCCAATCAGGCGTGGTGGCACACAACTGTAATGCTAGCACTCTTGAGGCTGGGCAGGAGGATCACTGTTGAGTTCAAGGCCAGCTTGGGCTACATGGTGAGCTCAAGGCCAGCCTGAACTGCATAGTGAAACCCTGTCTCAAAAAGACAAGAAGAAGAAGAAGAAAGAAGAAAAAAAGACAAAAAACAACAACACGACAACAACAATAATGTTGACAAAAAGCAGAGGTTGGGTAGCTTGGTGTCCAGGGTCTGGGTTCAATCCCCAGCACCACACCTGTGGACACACAGGAGTTTAGAATAGTGTTAGACAGAAACAATAAGTTTCAATAAAGAGTATCTGCTTTTAGCTGTGTAGCATACAGATTTCCAGTAAATTTAATTGATACACTAGTAAGAAAAAAGCCACTGAAGGGGAGAGCAGGTGGGGAGAGCAATGAGAAAAGGTTAAGGAGAAGTATTATCAAGTGGGTACTTCTCCAGCTGTAAAATAGTAGCAAGTTCTAGGATTACCAATGATTTTTTTCCTTTGCTGAGCATATTTTATTTATGTATGAGGAACCTTGAAACTGTTAAGATTCTTGGCTTTCTCGGTTTATAAATTACTTCAAGTTTCACACCAAGAGAATTTCCCACCATAAACTGACATTCCCAGCTGCTGGAAGGCAGTTGATGAGCTGAAGGAAACTGAAGAACCAGAAATGAAACCAGATAAAAAGGAGTCCAGGCTTCACGATAACAAAGAAAAGGCCTCCCTAACTATTTTGTCCCTGGTAATGAGACCCTATGTGCACTGCCACCTCCTTGGTTTCCAGAAATACAGCTAACATGGAGCAGATACTAGAATCCCATATGAAACATCCTTTCAAACTGCGCTTCCTGTCCACAAGAGGGTTTTTATTTATTTATTTTTAAGGCAGGGTCTCACTATGGAGCCCAGGCTGTTTTCAAACTCACTGCGATCCTCCTGCCTCAGCCTGCAAGTGCTGGGATCACAGGGATGTGCCAGCATACCTGGCAAGAAGGTCTGGTCTGACAGGTTGAGCTCAGGCTTCTTGAATGTTCTGTTAATCTTCCCTGCCTAGATTAATGTCTGCACTAAGTGAAGAGGCCTTCTGGTGAAGTTTCCCTAAATTTTAGTGGTCTTAGAAAGGAACAGAAGAAAAAACAGTAGCTGGAAACAACTGGAACAATATATTCATTTTGCCTCCTTCAAAACAGGATAAAATCAAAAGAAGATAATTCCTTTATAATTAAAATCCTGTCTTGTAGGCATCACATACATGTAAAACTTTATCCTGGAAATGAAGAGTGACACAGAACAAATTCACTACAAATTCTGTGTAAAATGCTAGACCCAGTCAAATGACCTAGACAGACACTAATACTGAATTCATCTGTTTCACAGTTTAAGTTCTCACAATATAGCTTTACATCTCCAGCTGGAGAAGAGTTTATCTGGTACCTAGATACTAAAATAAAAATACATAATTACTAATTACCAACGTTCATCTTTTTCTTTAGTGATATCTAAAACTTCTGGAAAGTTATTCTAAAGGAAGAATGAAGAAAGCATGAACCTTAGCATTAAGAGACTTTGGCTCAAATTCTAGCTCAGTTACTTCACTATTTGTACGGCATTAACCTTGAGCGTGTCTATGTTCTCATCTGGAAAATGGAATCTTTTGTAGTATTGGGGTGTGTGGTGCATGTGTGCATGCACGCGTCTCCAAGAGACACAGAAAGGCTAATCTTATCCCTATCTATCTACGGATAACAGGCACAAACTTCACTCAGTATACAGTATATTACTACTGTTCATACCACTAATATCTTTATTCCTGAAATACCGAAAATCATGGATAACATTATCTGACTATAGGACAAATAAGGACAGAATACGGAGACTCAGCAGCATATGGAAGCAGGACAGTGAACACTGATGATTCAGAGGGAGGAAGATGCTATTTACTAAGGTTGGCCTAGTACCAGTCATAGATGAAACACCAGCTCGCTTGGAGCTCAGCACCTCCACCTCCACCTGCTACTGGGCGCCCTGCAATAAGCTACGCTGAGAACACAGCTTCTGCCAGGAGAAAACCCCCTCTCCCCCCGTACAGTGACAGGTTAACACTTGGAAGTGTGAACGGCACTATGTTGCTGAAGAGAAAAATTCAATCTGGACCTGGGGTAATTTATTTTTTTAGTTTTTATTTTAATTTTTTTTTGCAGTGGGGTCGGTACTGGGGATCGAACTCACAACCTCGTGCCTACCAGACAGGCACTTAAGCCACTGAGCCAACCTCCCGGCCCTGTTTTTTTTTTTTTTTTTTTTTTTTTTTTTTTTTTTTTTTTTTTTTTTTTTTTTTTTTTTTTTTTTTTTTTTTTTTTTTTTTTTTTTTTTTTTTTTTTTTTTTTTGAGGCAGGGTCGCACTATGTAGCTCAGGCCAGCCTTGCTCACATTGTAGCCCAAGCCGGGCTCGAACTCACAATGCTCCTCCTACCTTAGCCTCCTGCTCCTCCTACCTCAGCCTCCCCAGTGCTGGGATTAATGGCATGCACCACCACGCCTGGCTTAATTAATTTATTTTGAGACACAGTCTCACTACGTAGTCCAGGCTGGCCTCAAACTCATAGCAATACTGCTGCCTAAAAGGTATAGAATGTTGCTGGGCATGCAGTCCCAGTTCTCAGAGGCTGAGGGGTCAAGGCCTCCTGGGCTACACAGTGAGTACAAAGCCAGACTGAGCTACAGCAAGACTCTGTTTTAAAAAAAAAATAAAAAGAAGTATGGGATGTCTATAGGGAAAAGGTGTCCTAGACAATACATTTTATCTAACCCTCATTATTCTCCCTCTATCCCTCCCTCTACTATTTTATAAAGCCACTCCCAGCACACACACACACTGAGTTGGGCTACCCACCACAGTGCCTGAACCTCTGCAGTACCCACCTGCTTCCCAAGAACAAACCCTCTTTCTGCAAAGACACTCCTAAAATCCTAGCACTCCAGGGGGCTAAAGCAGGACTGCAAGTTGGAGCCTAGCTTGGGCAATGTGGAGATTTGCCAAGACCCCATCTCAAAGTTAAAAATTAGAACCGGGCGTGGTGGCGCACTCCTTTAATCCCAGCACTAGTGACGCTGAGGTAGGAGGAGCGTTGTGAGTTCGAGGCCAGTTTGGGCTACAACGCGAGCGTAAGGCCGACCTGAGCTACACGGTGCGACCCTGCCTCAAAAAAACAGGGCTGGTAGTTTGGCTCAGCAGCTTATGCGCCGGTCAGGCAGGCGCGAGGTTGTGAGTTCAATCCCCAGTGCCACAGAAAAATAAATAAATAAATAAATAAATAAATTTTAAAAAGGCTGAGGATGTAGCTCAGTGCAAAGATCCTGAGTTCAATCCCAATGCTACAAACCAAGGAACAAATAAAATTCAACCAAAACAGCAAAAGAAAATACTGGGTGAAAAGTGTTTGGAAATACAGGTTAGGCTTTCACAAAATTTACATGTTACCCTTTGGATCACTGCTGAAACTACAAAGCTGGTTTAGAAATCCAAACTAAAGATCTGGGTAGGATGCTGGAAGGCCCTCTACACACGACTGTATTATATTTCTGCCTTGGTGACAGGGTAGCTAGAGGAAGGGGGAAAAAAGCAGAAATCATGAGAATATCATATGTAAATAACCATGCTTAGCACTTTTCACTCGCAGCAAGGATTCTGTACTATGTACAGACTCATGCACAGCACAGCTAACCCCCCAGGACAGGTCCACGCCATGCAGAGTACACTCTCACAGCAAGGCCTCTACTGAAGCCAGACTAGCTACTAAGGTCAACCAGAGTGTTTGTGCTTTTTCAATTTCTAGTTAGCAGCTGTACCATGCATGCTGGGAAACTGTGATTAAGACAGCATCACTTACAGACTGTGAAAAACCTCAAAGGTGAAGGAACAAGTTTTGAAGGTTAGGCTCAGGGAAGTCATTATTTTAAGTATATGCTTCTTAGGGAATAAAAAGGCTATTTCTAAATCTTAAAACACATCTATCTATCTATCTATCTATCTATCTATCTATCTATCTATCAGAGGCTTATTATAAAGCTCAGGCTGGCCTTCAACTCCCAGCAATCTTTCAGACTCAGCCTCCCAAGCACTGGGACAACAGGCACATGCTACCATGCCCCACATCAATTTCATTCTAATTACCAAAATGGCAAAATTATGAGGAACCCAACAAGAAACAGTTTGTAGAGTGTGTTTTGCAGACACTGAGTTTGCCCCAAACTAAGTCACATGTAACTATGGGCCAGCAGTTGTAAGCAGCAATCTGGTCAAAGAATGTGGCTGCCATCACTGAGAGATCATTTACCACTACTGGAAATGAAGTCTGTGCCTGCAGTGCTGGTCTGAGGCCACCATGTCCACAGAAGAAAACAGATGTTTTCATTTGTTCTAACAGCAGTTTAGATGTTTTGTTCCATCAGCGCCAGCTATAAATATACTAAAAAATAAAAACCTCATATAATAAGCTAGACATGAGTATTTTCTTTCCTCCCATGAATTCTCACAAATAATGATTAAAATTTGGTTATAAACTTTCCACATAGGAGGCACGTTTTCCCCTCTGACAGTGAGTGCTAGAGATTGAACTCAGGTCCTCACACATGATAGGCAAGTGCTCTACCGCTGAGATACATCCCACTTCCTTAGAAAGCACGATTTGTTTTTAAACTAAGAATGGTGGACGGTAATAGGGTTTCTATTCGACTTCGCCTGAAACCCAGGTCCAGTGCTGAGTAAAAAGGCATGCATCCAAGTCACCAGCCTTCTCAAGCTGGACACGAGACACATCTTGGCTGCAGAAAGCATGTAAGTAGCAGTTACAGGTTTTCATGCCAACAAACCAGTGATTACTGAGAGTGATTAGAGTCTGGATGGAACCAAGGCACAAGCTTTTTGCCTTTTGGATGCTGATTCAAAAGCCACAAGCACACACATTTCTCCATGGCAGGCTCATACCACTGGACTTCGGTTGCCGGGGTTTCTCTCGCTCCTGGACTGCAGACTTTGGCAAAGGTGGAGTAAGTCCTCGGGATTTGGTAGGTCTCATGTAGCCTTTCATTGGTTCTGCCATTCTGCCTTTATCGTCCCTCCTCCCTTGAGACAGTGTCTTTGGTTCAGATTTTTCTGCCATTTTCTGAGGTGCTTCTTCGAGGTTATCATTGAGTTCTGGGAGCTGGAGACCCTCGGAAGCAGTCATTACTAACTTATTGTCCATCCCTGCTGGAGGAACTTCAACTTTGCCACATGAGAAATTGGAATGGAGTTCTGGTGTTGGCAGGGAAACACATTCCAATTCTGTAACTTTACAAGCCAGACTAGTTTTTGATTTTTGCTTTTCACCTTTTGGAGACAAAAGAGCCAAATCTACTTCCTTCTCCAAACTATCTAAACCCCTGGAATCTCTATCTTTAGCATTTTGGTCCGCACAGAAGTTGAGTTGTTGTGCTTTGTCTCCCAATAAGTCAGGAATCTGGGCTGGAACAGAGCCTCTCTCAGTTGCCTGCTCTGGGTTTGCTGGAGATGCTGGGAAGCCACCCTCCTCGGCCTTTGCTTCGAGACTCGGGGCCTTTCCCAGCAGGCTGTGGTCTGCAGGCACTCCAGTAAGAAGGTGACCTTGTGCTGGATCTGCAGCCTGCTGCACTGGGCACCTAGAGGCATCGTGATGGCCCGACTTGGATTCTCCCACCACATGCCCTTCATCTGTGGCTGGTTCATTTTTGATGGGATCATCAGGCTCACCTTTATTCTTACACCAGGGATCTCCATGACTGTTAACTGTTTCTAGGGCTGCTGTGGGAGTTGGGGTAACTCCTGCTCTGCTAGCAGTGGGCAGAACAACAGAAGGGGCCTTGGGTCTTTCTCGCTCTGGGGCTCCATCTTTCTTGCAGCTATCTCTTTCTACTAATAATTTGGAAATCGGGGCTGAGTTTATTTCTTGCCCATTTTCTGCCAAGGTGTCTGACAAGGAATCCCTTTCCTTTACTGTTGGAGGAGCAGAAAGGGGCAGTTTTTCACAGGCTGCTGATTCCAGAGTCTCTGGAGTAGCTGGCTTATTTATCAGCTCTGACAGTGTGCTGGGACAGGTAAATGTAATATTTCTATTTTCGTCCACATAGCCCATCCCTTCAATTCTGTGGTTCCCTGAGGTTTCCATGGCAACATGTATTTTTGCTGCATCTATCTTACTCTCCAGAATGTGCTTCTCAGGAAAACTATTTTTAACCTTTTTATTTTTTCCATCATTACTGCTGTTATTTGGTTGGTCAGTCACTGTAGTGTATCCCTTGGCTGCATCAGTCTGGTTCTCCTCAGGCACCACTGAGGGAACAAATCCTGCCACCTGTGTTTGGTCAGGAGAGCTCACATCTGTCACCCTGGCAACTGGTTCCTTGATTGTTTGTGTTTTGCTCCCCTCAAGAGCCCCAAGTTCAACAGAATTAACCTCAACATTCTTATCCTTTCTGTCAAATCCTTCTACCATGGGTGCTTCTGACATATGTGAACGCACAAGGCCTGGTGCTCTGGGGAAGGTGAAGCCTGGGTCCTTGTTTTTCAGGGAAATGGTACTAGTACTGTCTCCATCCTTTCCCACAAAAGGTGAGTGGAGGATTTCCTCCTTGTCCTCCACTCTAGCAGTCTGTATGGGATAATTATTTTTAAACTTTTTGGTTTTGCCTTCATTATCTCTCTTTCTAGGCTTTTCAGAAATCCAGGGAGTTGACTCAGGACCCACAAAAGGCCACTTTCCTTGCTTGCTCTGATTACTGACACCCTTATCTCTGACTGAGGCTCCTCTTTCTATCTTATTAGCATCAGAAGGCTGAGTCAAGCCTGCCCCATTTTCCAAGGGACTCAGGCCCTGCTTGGCACTTCCCACACTCGGGCTGGTCAGCTCCTTGGGCTCCCCTATCATCCCTGCCTCAGTGAGACCAGACATGGTCCCTGGTAGCTTTGAAGAGCCCAGCCCCAGCCCTGCTCTCTTATCCTCAGCAGTCACCCTTTCAGCCTTAGGGATGGGCTCACTTGGCCCCAGAACAGCCCTTCCATCCTTCTCACCATCCAGAAGCAACACCAGCTCCGATTTTGTTCTCATCTTCCCAGCACCCACCCTCACTCTTCCAGAACCTCCCCGGCCTTTCTTGCTTTTGCCATCACCTGTCACTGTCTTCACTGGCTCATTCCCTTGACCAGAGGCCTGACCTAACACCTGCCCCTGTGGCTGTTCGAAAACAAAGACGCTGGTTTCATCTCTTGGCTTGGAAAGTGCTTCCTTTTTTTGCTCTTTAACCTCTCTGGCTCTTTCTGAAAACTCTTTCTGCTTGACATCATGCAGTTTAGTCATTTTACTTTCATCGATCCCTTCTTTTAGACTGTTTTCTATTGAGTCACTTGTTGTCAAAGTGGCTGTCAAATTAGGCAGTTCTTTCACTGCTGTGGGTTTTAAAACCACACCCATAACCTTCTGGTCCAGAACAGGTGAGCAAGTCATACCCTCTTTGGATCTGACCTCCAAAGGAGCTGCCAATGTCTGGGGAGGCACCTCCGTCAGGAGTCCTTTCAGGCCAGGAGGGCCCTCTGTCTGGCTTTTATGCATGGGCGTCTCCAGGTGGGGTGCAGACTTTGGTTTGTCTTCATTGTGCTGGGGCAACTGTTCTTGGCTCTGTGGCACTGAACTGTTATCTTTTCTCTCTTCCTCTGTCATTTGTCTGGGCTCAGCACTGATCGCAGTGGCTGGAGGGTCTTCTGGGCGCAAAGGAGCTCTAAGACTCTCTGAGATGGAGTTCTCACCTCCCCGTCTGGCTGCTCTGGAGTCAAGCACGTGCTCCCTTCTCATGTTCTCTCTGGCAACAAATCCATATTCTGGGCCCAGCGTGACAGACTGGCTGGAGAGGACAGCAGGCTGGTGGGAACCAGCTGCAGAGGGATGGCCCTTAGGCTCCTCTGCACTGTGGTCATCCCACTGCCCCCCTACCCGGGGTTGAGAGTATCTCTTTTGTTTTGGTTTCTTCTTCTTTCTCTTCATCATCACTGGGGTGCTTTCTGTATCCCAGGCCTCCCTGCCAAGATCCCTCTGGGGTTCAAGGAAGTCAGTGTGAATGTTCTTCTTCTGGCTCCCAGGCTCAGCACAGAAAGATGAGCCAGAGACCCAATCCGACTCGGCCTGAGGGCCAGGGCCCAGCCTGGACTCAAGAGTCTTCCAAGGAGAAGAGCCTCCCGGCAGCTCAGGAGGGACCCTGGCAGGCCTGGGCCGGGCTGCCCTGCGGTCACTGGGTCTGCAAACTTGTCTGCCTTGTGTGAGAGGGGCACCTGCAACACATGAAGTCAGCTAAAATTCCAAACAAATTCTTCGTTATCTTTTGTTTCTTTTCTTTTCTTTTCTTTTTAAGTGCATTTAGTGACTCAGTTAAGTAGTCTATTTTCACCTTCACAATTTTCCAAACATTTTTCACCCCTTGGCTGGGTTTACTAGAGGTCATTGCAGGAATGGATCTTTTTGTCAAAGACACTTACTAAACTTTCAAATCTTTTAGCTTCTACAATAAGCACAATGAGTACTACAAATCTCATAATAAGCCTATTAATCTCATTTATATTTTTCATTATTTTTAATTCATACATAAGTTTCAATTCTTTTTTTTTTTTTTTTTTTTAATGTGGTTCAGGCTGGCCTTGGGCTCACTTTGTAGCCCTGGCTGTTCTCGAACTTGCAAACAATTCTCCTGCCTTAGTTCGTAAGTCTTGATTCTACAAGATGGTTAAGTTTCTAGTGCTTATCTGTTTCTTGTGACATTTTTATTGACTGAACAAACCTACTCATGATTTTCAACAGAATTTATAAATCTAAAAGTCTATCGCTAATATTATGTGAATCTCTGTCAAACAAACCAGCTTGGTCCTGGGAAGTAGACCAGAAGGCCAGATTTATGCTACTTACATGCAAGGGAAAAAAATGATAGTGAATTCATTTTTTTGGCCAGAGAAAAATTCTCCTCATTTCAGAAGCAGAGCTTCCTACTTTGGAAGACAAATAGGTTAGATTTCAATGTTCTGCTCCCAAATGTACTCCCCAAAAGTTAGAGAAATATAATGTTAAGTAGTTTTAAAATAATTACAACAATTAGCATTAGCATCCTTGGAAAAGTTCCAGGATCACAATATGGATCCAAGTCCATAGAAAGTCTCAGTAAGAGTAGGTTATGACCACTCCTATTAAGTCTGACCCAATGAACTGATTTCAAACAACTTTAAAGTATTTAAAAGTAGTACCCTTTATTCTTGTCCTCATCATTTCAATATCGTCTAAATCCTACTCTAAATAATAGCTCAGGTTAATTACAGCTTGCCTCAAAAATTTTGAGGCTATAGTACTCTCCAAGTACTTACAGCATTTAATTTGCAACTAATCAGCAGCTATTTGGTGCCATCTCTTATTCTTTTTTTTTCAGTTATTATTAAATCTGTGTTTTCAGAGTTCACTCCTGGGAACTTCTCTTATCATCCAAGTTATAATGTAATAGTAACTCAAGAGAAAGGACTTAAATATCTATGTGCCATAGCATGGTCTATTTTGTATGTAACTAGCAAGTACTTACTAAAATAGACTGATATGTTCAGTCCCTAAGACAACCTAAAGAACTCAGTTAGCCTATACTAAGTGCTAGACAGAATGCAAACAACTACAAATTCGGAGTGAAATAAATCATGAGCCCAGTCCCCAAGGAGCTCAGGTTCCAATTACAGTCACAGAAAGGAAAAATGTTGATAATCATATTCTTAAGTTTCTGGCTTATCATCAAAAACATACCATCTTAAAGATCACTGAACAATCAAACTGCAAATTGCTAAGTACCTTAGCATAGTACCTCTTAAAATTTATATAAGGATTATCTAGGGATCTTGTTAAAAGAAGAATTATACTTGGGAAGGTTCAGATGGAGCCCAGGAGCTGGCATTTCCAACATATTCTTGGCCAGTGGGGTGTTATTGAGCCACAATACACATGTAAGGGTTTATACAACAGCTGATCAATTTATTCAGCTGCTAACAGCTGAGTAAACTGAGATACAGTGAACACACCAATGACCAGAGAGAAAATAGTGAAGAGGTGAGCTGGACCCAAAATTCAGTTTCCTGAGTTCATACAGCAGTAACTGACTTTCTGCCTTAAACAAACTGAAATCTGCTGAAGAAAAAAATATGACTTCATAAACTATACTGCTAATTTAACACTGCATAACCAGGGAAGCAGGGATGAGGTCTGCCATTATCACCCCGTCATTCCTTGGTTAAACAGCTTCAAAGAGCCCATTTTGTTTCCCTAATTTACCTGCAGTCTCTGAAGAAGCTTCAGAAAGCTGATTGTTGAGTGGTTTCTTTCGTTCTAATTTCTCTATCCCAGATTCTTCATCTGTTGGCAAGTTGTAATTTTGGCCTGTGGCTCTGACTGGCTCTAAAGGCAATAGTAAAAACTATGTAAATTTCAGAGAAACATTATTTTAGCTACCTTTGCAACGACCAAATTTTGAGAATGAGAATAGGTGTGTGTGAGTGTATGTATGTGTGTGTGTTTTGTTTTGTTTTGTTTTGCTTTCGAGACAGGGTCTTGCTATGCAGCCCAACCTGGCCAAGACCTCAAGATATCCCTGCTTAACCCAAGTGTAGTAGCTCACATCTGTAACCCTGGGACTCTGGAAGACTGAGGCAAGAAAGAGGACTGTAAGATCAAGCCCAGCATAGACAATTTAACAAGACCTTGTCTCAAAATTAAAAAGGACTGTATATGTAGCTCAGGGTGAAGACCCTGCGTTCAATTCTGAGTACTGGAATTCCAGGTATACACTACCATACCTGCTGATGGGAATTGTTTTCAAGGAATTTTATAGTAATAGGCAGCAGAAAAGTGGAAAGATAGAAGATAAAGTTAGTACGGTTTCTGTTTTTGCATTTTTATTTTTCCCTTTAGTGTCTTGCTATGTTGACCAGGGTCATTCTGAACTTGAAATCCTCCTCCTTGAATCTCCCAAATAGCTAGGATTACAGGTTTGTACCACCACACTTGGTTTTTGTCTTTTGAGATGGGAAAAGATACAAATGTTTCTAAGTTGGTAGGAATGACTCAACTGAAAGTGTGATTAGAGTAATGGATAGGGTAACATACTTGATAGTAAAGAAGAGGTAGAAACTAGTGCCAAATGAGAGGAAAGGTTGGCCCTGATTAGCAGTAAGAATGGTTTGCCTTTGAAAATAAGAAAGAGAGCTGGGCATGGTGGCGCACGCCTTTAATCCCAGCACTCGGGAGGCTGAGGTAGGCGGAGCATTGTGAGTTCGAGGCCGGCTTGAGCTACAACGCGAGCACAAGGCCGGCCTGAGCTACATAGTGCGACCCTGCCTCAAAAAATCCAGGGCCGCGAGTTTGGCTCGGTGCCTTAAGCGCCTGCCCAGGCAAGTGTGAGGCTATGAGTTCAATCCCTGGTGCCACAAAAAAAAAAAGAAAAAAAGAAAAAAAAAGAAAGAGGGCAGGGCCTGTGACTACAGATACAAGTCCTTGGTAGATGGGGTAATGGAAGTTTGTGGATGTTCCATTTTATTGCTTCAATTCTCTGGAAGGAAATTAGGAACAGCAGCAGACAATAAGGATGTACAAGATGCTGGGGTTGGTAGAGGGGAAGATGGAGAAGCGTTGCCAAGGAGAAGAAGAACGTGAACAGAGAGGGAGGACACAGCAAACCTGCTTTCATCTTACCTGGCATGACATCTGTCCCTTAGTCCTCTGGATGCTAGACCTCAGAAACAGTAAGAGCTTTAAGCAGAGATCCGTACCTGTTGAAGTCAGGCCAGAAGGTGTGGGTGACCATCCCTCACTCCGGAGAGACTCTAGCTGGGAATCTTCACTTAGCCCTTCCTGGCTCTGTGCCATCTCTGTGTCTTTCTGAACTGCTGCCACCTCTGTTTCTAAGGGTTGTGCGACATCCTTGGCTGGAGTCACACTGTTGGCCAGGGTCACGTCTGTGCCAGGGGGCAGCACTGCATCCTTACCCAGGGCCACCTCTGTTTGTGGAGGCAGAGATGCATCCTTGATTGAGGCCACCTCCTTTTCCAGGAGTGGAGTCACATCCTTGACCTGGGCCGCCTCTGTGTCTTGTGGCAGAGACACATCCTTGCCCAAGGTCACCTCTGTTTCTTGGGGTACAGCCCTATCTTTGCTCAGGGCCATTTCTGTTTCTTGGCGAGGAGTCATATCCTTGCCCAGGGCCATCTCTGTTTCTATGGGTGCAGCCACATCCTTCACTGGGGCACCCTCTCTCTCTAAGGGCAGAGCCACCTCCTCAGCCAAGACTAGCAGGGGTTCTGGGGGCAGGGCCACATCCCTTGCCAGGGCCACCTCTGCTTCTGAAGACAAAGCCATCTCCTTGGCTGGGGATATGTCCATGGATGATACACTGTCCTCAGCCAGGTCTGCCTCTGTCTCAGAGAGTGACACCACACCCTTGGCCAGAGTGATCTCTGTGTCTGGTGGGGGAAACATGGTCTGTTGTGGAGCCAAATCCTTTGGTACAAATGGTGCTCTCTCTGTCATATCCTTGCCCGGGGCCACTTCCGGTTCTGTGGGCAGCACCACATCCTTGGTGGAAGACACATCTGTTTCTGTGGGCAGCATGATCCCCTTCACTGCGGCAGCCTCTGTTTCTATGGGTAGTTCCATGTCCTTGGCCAGAGACATGTCTGATTCAGTGTATTGCTGTGTGTCCTTGACTAGTGTCACATCCAATTTGGGGGGTTGTTCTGTATCTTGAGCTGATGCTGCTTTTGTTTCTGTGGCTGGAGCCAGGACCTGGGTCAGGAACACCTCTGTTTCTCTGGATGGTGCCATGTCAGTTGTCTTCTGTCCTGTCACTGTATCTAATGCTGTTGTTGGTGGTTGCTCTTCTACTGATGCCAGTTCTATCTCCTCAGTCAGTTCTAATGGAAATAAACACCAAGACCCTAAATTAACATTTAGCTGTCCACTCACATTTCTGAATTCAAAACTTACTTTCTTAGGTCACAAGAGTATTTGGCTTTTGTGATCACGAAATAGAATTAAGTAGAGTTAATATATGCTGCCTGTTCTCTGACAATCCCAACACTTAGAAGAATAAAATATATGATCCAAGAGGACAAGTAGTATATGAGAAAAAGCAAAGGAGGGAAAAGACAGGCTCCAAAATGCATATTACATAATCAGCATAGGACGGAAACCTGTCAGCACCCATCCTATCAAGAAAAAAAACCCCAGAGTTCTAAATCTACATTAAATTAAGAAGGGATTTTCTTTGTTCTTGTGAGAAACAGGTTCACTTGCCTAGACCGACCCCCCCGCCCCAAAAAAAAAGGACTACAGAGGCAGGAAGAACATCAAAAGTGAGGCTTCAGTGCAGTCAATCTTGCAAGCCTGGGTGTCTAATAGGCACACATGGAGTGGTCACAGCAGTGTGTAACCCTAACACACAGGCAGGTCCATTCTGCTATTTTTTTTGTTTTGTTTTGTTTTGTTTGTTTGTTTTGTGGCACAGGGGATTGAACTCACAGCCTTGCGCCTGCCAGAGAGGCGCTTACGCCACTGAGCCAAACTCCGGCCCTAGTTTTTCAAGGCAGGGTAGCACTATGTAGCTCAGGCCAGACTTACGCTGGCATTGTAGCCCAAGCAGGCCTCGAACTCACAATGGTCCTCCTACCTCAGCCTCCCAAGTGCTGGGATTAAAGGCGTGCACCACCATGCCCAGCTTCTGCAACTGTTTTTTATTAGCTGAGAACTATGGAAGGTAAAACCTTCACAGAAGAAACCTCCGAGTTCCCTTGTCCCCCTCCCAATTAAAGTTTAGATTTCTTCATAGTATTACCTATTTTCTACTTTGGGACTTCCCAAGAAGCAGATGTTTCTTTCAGGCAACCTTGGACTACACTGTGATTACTATACTCATGCCTACCTTCTATATCAAGGCTCACTCTCTTTCTGTTTTTTATTATTTTTTGTTTGTCTTCTGTTTTGTTTTGTTTTGTTTTTTTTGATACACTGTCTCCCTATGTCCTTCAGGCTGACCTTGAACTCACTATGTAGCCAGGCTAGCCTCCAATTTGTGGCGATCATCCTGACTCAGCCTCCCAGTGCTGGGATTACAGGTGTGTGGCACCACACCTGGGCTACCAAGGCTCTCTTACTCATTATTTTTCTTTCTCTCAAAGTCCTGCTCACCGAGAGACTCTCCAAATGCATGAACTCTGTCAGGCAATTAGAAAACTGCTAGTAATTTTTCACTCAGAGTTTAACTATTTTATCTTGAAAAATGAACCATATTGTTTCTTTTTCTTAAAGTTTCTTAACTCCAATTATTATAGTTCTACTATAGTTTAATTCTCTCAGCTGTATCACTAATGTAAGCTACAAAATATCTGTGATAGTTCTGAAAATTTTATCTTTGTCTTCTGCTAAATTGTGTCTGAGGATTTATACTGATTATGGTTACTGCACCCATTAACTGACAACCACCTTTAAGTGATTTACCTGCTGCTGGCTGTGAAGGTTCCTTAATGTCCTCTGGGGAAACAAAGGATTCTGACTGTGCAGCATTTGGGGCTGGCATAGACCATCCCTGAGGAGCAACAGTAGTAGGAGCAAATGTGTCACAGGAAGACATACCTAATATTGAGACATAACAGAAAAAAGGCCATTTGACATGTTAAACCTGCTGTACATCTCACTAAGAATACACAACCCTATGGGCCAAAAACAAAAACAAAAACCCAAAAAACAAAAACAAAAACAAACAAACAACAACAAAAAAAAAAAACAAAGCTGTAAAGTTTGCTGTTTTGTTTTGTTTTGAGACAGGGTCTTGCTGTATAGCCCAAGGCTGACCTCTGAGTCAGGCAACCTCCTGCCTCAGCCTCTTGAGTGCACGGTTTGCAGGCATATGCCACCACACCCAGCAGCACTGAAGTTTTAAAAGGCAACAGTACTGATATTCTTCAGGTTTGGGGTAACTGTTAACAGGGAGGAAAGTATCATTACATCATAGTAGGGATCAACATTTATTGGCTATCTTCTGCAGGGTATTATAAAGATCCCAAATAAACTGAATGTGGTAGTATGGCTATAATCCTAGCTACTCAGGAGGCTGAGGCAAGAGGCTTGCTCTCTGCATCACACTGTCTCAAAATGAAAACAAAACAAAACAAAAAAGCTGGACACAGTGTAGCATGTCTGTAATCCCTTTGGGAGGCTGAGGCAGGAGGAATACAAGTTTGAGTCCAGCTATGGCAATTCAAGAAACTCTGAGACCCTGTCTCAAAATAAAATAGGTGGATGGGCTGGGGATACAGCTCAGTGGTAGAGTTCTTGCCTTGCATACATAAGGCCCTAGGCTTAATTCCCAGTACCACAAAAAAATAAATAAACAAAATAAAATAAAATAAAATAAAATAAAATAAAATGGTCAGGAATGTGGCCCAGTACAAAGGCCCTGGCTTCAATCCTCAATATTACTATTATTATTATTATTTTGGGGGGCCGTTATTTGAGACAGGCTCTCACTATGTAGTTCAGGCTACCCTTGAACTCACTATGTAGCCCAGGCTGGCCACAAGCTTGGATCAATCCTCCTGCCTCAGTTTCCTAAGTACTGAGATTTTAGATATGTACCACTATGCCCAGCTTTATAATTAATTAATTAAAATAAAATTTTAAAAAGATAGGAAGGGCCAGGTATGGTGGCACATGCCTGTAATCCCAGCATTTGGAAGGCTGAGGCAGGAGGATAACTGTGAATTTGAGGCCAGCCTGGGGCACCTAGTTAGTTCTAGTTCAGCCTGAACTACATTGCAAGACCCTATCTCAAAAGAAAGAAAGGAAGACAGAAAGGGACAGAAAGACAGACAGAAAGGGGTATCCAGCTCTGTGATAGAGACCTTACATAGCAACTTACTCAAGGCAGTAGGTTCAATTCCCAGTACAAGAGGGGGGAAAAAAAAAAAAGACTCAAAATATCAAAGACTCAACACTGGCAATACATGACCAACGTAATACAACATATAGTAACAAACTATGAACCTTAATTGGTCTGTGAAATGAGAGTAACACTTCCTTTTATGAAAATACTTTGTAAATTATTGACAACTAGACAACCACCAAAGGAATATTATTACACTGTCCTATGCCACAATACCAGCTAGTCCTAGACATTAAGATCATGCTTTTTTTTTTTCTTTTTCTTTTTTTTTGGAATAGTCATGCTATGTTGCCGAGCTAGCCTGGAATTCCTGGGCTCAGACGATTCACCCATCTTAGCCTCCTAAGTAATAGTGACTACAGGCACATTGCCATGATAGGTGGCAAGATTTTTACATTTCAGTTATATTGCTACAATTTAGGCAAGATAAGACATATCTCGAATAATGCATTTTGTATAGTATGCTATACTATTGTACAGTATGGAGCAAATGCTATAGGAGTTCAGAAGAACCAGATGGACCAGACTACCACAGAAGGTTTCAGAGGAGAAGCAAGAGCAGAGAGAGGGTGGTCAATTTCAAGGACAGAGAACAATGGGCAAAGAAAGCATAAAGATGCCAGCAGGCCCTGGGACTAGGAGACCTATCTGATGAATACATATTGCATATCAGAGATGGAAAACAGTAATAAAATAAACAATGGGACAAAGATCTTAAAAGTCAACAGAGAAATTCAGAAATGAAGAAAAAAGAGTATCTTTTAAGGTTTTGGGTGGGGTTTTTTGTTTTTTGTTTTTTTTTTTTTTTTGTCCTTTTGAGACAAGGTCTCCCTATGCAGTTCAGGCTGGTCTTCAACTCACTTTGTAGCCCAGGCTGGCCTCAAACTCCTAGCAATCCTCCTGCCTGTGCCTCCTGAATGCTGGGATTACAGGCGTGAGCCACCACGCCCAGCCTAAGGTCTTTATTATGAAAATCAGATGAAAACACAACAGGAATTCAGAATGATCAATACCACAAGAATATTTAGGATGAATTAGGAAAAGGAGTTAGAGAGCTAGGCTTGATGGCACATGCTTTTAATTCCAGCATTTGCGAGTCTGAGGCAGCAGAATTGCTGCAGTTTTGAGGCCAGTCTGGGCGAGGTAGAGAGTTAGAGGTCTGCCTGAATTGCACAGACCCCATCTCAAAAAACAAAACAAAACAAAAACAAAAAAAAAAACGGGCCAGGGATATAGCTCAGTGGCACAGCACCTGCATAGCAGGCCCCCAAGGTTGTTAGTTCGATCCCTGGCACAAAAAAAAAAAAAAAAAAAAAAAAAAAAAAAAAAAAAAAAAAAAAAATGCACAGAAGAAAAGGGAAGAGGAAGGCTAATTAGGAGACACATGGGGTGAAAGCAGAGGAGGCACAGAGGAAGAAAAGTGCTCTGCAAAAGAAAGCAGCACAGCAAGATGACTCACTAGCTAGTGAGCTCAGAGAACAGGGGTCAGAGCCAACATCATCAAAGTATTAGCAGGCCAGATGGATCACATCAGCAGTCAACTCATTTAACATCCTTCTTCCAAGAGATCTTAAATCCACAGAAAAGTAAAAGTGAAATACATTACCCAGATTATTCACAGGTACGAAGTTACAAGCATTGTTTAAAATGTCTTTTTCTTTTTTTTTTTTGTACCAGGGTTCGAATTCATGACCTCACACTTGCCAGGCAGGCACTTACACCACTGAGCTAAATCCCCGGCCCTGAAGTGTCTTTTGTTATATGGGTCTCAAACAATGAATCTAAGAAACATTATTTTTCCTTCTCTGTAGAATAAACCCAGTTGGAGAAGCCATACCATAACGGTCCTGGGGATCACTTTGCCCTGTAAACGTCGGAGCGTTTGTTGTTCCACTGGAGAGAAAGAGCAGATCTGCCAAACTATCATCATGGTGCATCTTAAAGGGATCTGGAAGACAGAAGGGATCCAAAACTCACCCCCAGTGCATGCAATCAGAGGGACTAACACAGCGTAACACCATGTGACTAATATAGTGACTTACACATCCACAGTATGTAAGCTGAGATAATATGAGACCACACCTGTAGGAAATGATGCTCACTATATGATTTAGTATTTAGTCCAATATTCTCTTGCATTATCTAAATCAGCCAACAAATATATGAAACTAAAAGGAAAACTCTTAACATCCTAGAAAGTAAAAGTACAGAGAAATCTAAATTTTCAAATGTATTTACTAAATAGACACTCACTTTCCTTTTTTTTTTTTTTTTTTTGAGACGGGTTTCACGATGCAATTTAGGCTGGCCTTGAACTCACTTTGTAGCTCAGGCTGGCCTCAAACTCACAGCAATCTGCCTGCCTCAGTCTCCCGAGTGATGTGATTCCAGGTATGCACCACCATACCCAGGCTTCATTTTAAATTATTAAAAAATAATGCTTTCTGAAACAGTTCAAGAAGAGAAATTTTCGCCTCACGTAGGTATCATCCAAAGGGGACCAGGTGAGCAGCTGGCCTCCTGAGAAAAAGGAAAGGCTCTGGACTCAGGGTTGGCATGATCAAGACAGTCTGTGCTTTCATACATGGAGAAAAAAACAAAACAAAACAAAACAAAAAAGCTGAACTGGTCAAGACAGAAAATAATGCTGCTTTCTGAGCAGGCTTTCTCAAATTTATCCTCTCCATCAATAATCCTGAGGTTTTTAACTGGACCCTAAAAATCTGCATTTGTAGACTAGTGCCTCTAATGTGGCTAATGCATTACTCCCTCAAGGTGCTTCCAGGCCAGGCATGGTGGTGCACACCTGTAATCCCAGCACTTGTGAGGCAGAGGCAGGAGTATCACAGTAAGTTCAAGGCTGGCCTGGGCTATATAGTGAATTCAAGGCCAGCCTAAACTATATAGCAAGACTCCCATGTTAAAAAAGAAAATACAAAAACAAAAACAAAACAATATCAGAAGAAAAAAAAAAAAAGAAATAAAGAAACTAAGTAGATTCATACTTCCAAACTGCAAAACTTAGCAAAGAGTTAACAGCAACATGTTTGTGTACCACAGTTGCCCCGTGTCATGCACAGGAGATGGTTGATAGACCTACCACCACCCACACACCATAATCCTAGGACCCACAAGTCTGTTGTATAGAAGCTATGTGCATTCTGTGTACACTTTAAATCATCTCGACTACTTATAATACCTTATCATGTAAGTGCTATTGAAATGCTTGTTACTAAGTAGTAGTTGGAATACTTGTTAATAATGCAACATTTAGGAAATTATAAGAAATAAATGTCTGTACAGGATCAATAAAGATGCAATTTTTCTTCCTTGAATGATTTGGGATTTTTGTTTTGGTTTGGTTTGGTTTTTGAGACAGCCAAGCAGTTCAGGCTGGTCTTGAACTCACTATGTAGCCCAGGCTGGCCTTGAACTCATGGCAATCTTCCTGCCTCAGCCTCCCAAGTGCTAGGTTTATACCATGCCTGGTTACTGAATATTTTAGATCCATGGTTTATTGAATCCTTGGATATGGAGACCTTGGGCATAAAGGGCAACTATGCCAGAAAAAAGAGCTAAAAATCAATGGGATAAAACTGAAAATTGAGAAAACCATGTGTTTGTGCTTTACACATTTTCAACAAGGATATCAAGAATATTCAACAGGTTTTTTTAAAAAAATTAAGCTGACACAACGGATATCCATATGTAAAAGAATGAATCTAATACTAACACCTCTCTCTCCCTCTCTCTCTCTCTCTCTGTTTTTATTTTTTAAAGACAGGGTCTCACTATGTAATTCAGGCTAGCCTTGAACTCACCATGTAGCCCAGGCTGACCTCAAAGAATTCAGATTCTAAGATGCTACTGATCTTTTAGTTTTTAAAGCATGAATTTCAAATAATTTATTAGAAGCATTTTAAAAAGGAGAAAATTGCGCTTGGGTTAATGATAATAGTTTTTCAAATAAAGATTTTAGGGAATTTAAAAAAAATAAAATAAAAAGGAGAAATGGATTTTATACTGTAGAATACTGTAAGTATCTCAGAAGATAGGGTAAATAGGATGAGATTAAGGCCAACCAGAAGCTCAGGGGGAATACTGATGCTTTCATGTGCTTTTTGTCCTTTTGTTATTGAGACAGGTATCACAATATACTATAGGCTGGCCTTGAATTCACTTATGTAGCCCAGGCTGGCCGCAAACGAACGGTGATCCTCCTGCCTCAGCCTCCTGAGTGCTGGGATCACAAGCTTGCGCTACCAGGCCAGGCTTGGTTGTGATTTCTGAACTGCATTTAGGCTACAATGTTTTATCTGAATGATGGGTGCCACTTTCTGGTACACATACCACGCACACTTTTACTTAGCAGGCACAAACAAGCCCACACTTACCAGTCTGGATAGGGTTCACCACTTGCCCAGGCTGAAAGCAAAAGTCTGCATCTTCTGGCCAGTTCTGGCTATTCTGATATTCTTGGTAGGCCATCGTCTCATCCAGGAATTTGGTTGGAGACCCTTAAGACATAGACGCAAGACAAGTTACAAGACAGCACTATTTTCTAAAGTATCAGAGCTACTTTAATATAAAATAATCCAATCTTTTTCTTGTTGTTGTTGTTTGTTTTTTTGTTTTGAGACAGTCTCGCGATATACTTCAGGCTGGTCTTGAACTCACAGTGTAGCCTCCAACTCTCAGCAATCCTCCTGCCTCAGCCTCCCATATGCTAAGATTACAAATGTGCACCACCATGCCCAGCAACATAATCCAATCTAACAAATGCCTTTTAGGAAAACTTTTTGCTACAAAGTGAGCTCAGAGCCAGCGTGAACTGCATATCGAGACCCTGTCTCAAAAAGACCAAAAAAAA
>RJWM01019680.1:21927-38625 GCA_004363535.1 Dasyprocta punctata | reverse complement strand
AAACCATTTTAAAGATAACGATGCGCAAATTGCAACCATTGTCAAGCTTCTATCTTCCGGTTTTGTAAACCTGCAATGTTGTGTATTTATGCTAGTTGTTTGCTTGTCTCCTTTGCTTGTTGTTTTTACTATATATGTCGTTTTTTTGTCGTTGTTGTTGTAGTTTTTGTTTGTTTTGTTTTTCTTCGCTCAAATAAAATAAAAAAAATTTTAAAAAAATTAAAAAAAAAAGAAACAAATAAAAGAGTTAAATTTAATTCTAAAAAAAAAAAAAAAAAAGGTATACAGCAAGGTATACTGGTGACTAGAGTCCAGATTATTAACACATCCTTCACACCACATGTGTATGAATGTGTATGTGCATGTATGTGCATGTGTGTGTGTTCTGGAGAGAGAGACAGAGAAAGAAAGAGAGAGAGAGACAGAGAGAGAGAGAGAGAGAGACAGAGAGAGAGAGAGACAGAGAGAGAGACAGAGAGAGAGGAAGTAATCACCAGAAGTCAACCCTCAACAAATATTCAGTATAAGATGCAGTGTTAGACGTAGTCATCAAGCCATGAGTTAGACCTTCCAGACTTATTCACTCTACACAACTGCAGCTTGCTACCCTTCGACCAACATCTCTCCATCTTCCCACCTCTCCAGCCCTGGCATTTACTCTCCTGCTCTCTGCTTCCATCACTGGACTTTATTAGAGTTCACATACGCTGACACCATGCAGGGTTGTTCTTTGCACACATTACAGTGTGTCTCTGCAGTGCCCAGAACAATGCTCGCTAGGTGTTTGAAAGGAAGAAAGAATGAGGGGTGATCCTTCTGCCTTCTGCCCTGAGTGTCCCATTTGTCACTGATCAAAGAAGCGCAGGGTAGGGATGGAAGGGAGGACCACCTGGATAGGGAGTCAGGGGCCTGAGTAAGTGGAACACTCTGTATATGGTGAGAAGCTGGGACTAGGACAGACAGACTGAGATGAGATGCCTGAGGTTCACAGGGAAATTGTTCTCTTAGCTTGTTCAGAATCAGCAGAATATCTCTCTCTCTCTCTCTCTCTCTCTCTCTCTCTCTCTCTCTCTCTCTCTCTCTCTCTCTCTCTCTCTCTCTCTCTCTCTCTCTCTCTCTCCCTCTCCCTCTCCCTCTCCCTCTCTTTCTCCCTCTCTCTCTCTCTTCCTCTCCCTCACCCTCTCCCTCACCCTCTGCCTCTCTCTCTCCCTCTCTTTCTCTCTCTCTCTCTCTCTCTGTCTGTCTCCTCCCCTCCCACCCTGCATACACACACACACTCATCAAACTCACAGGTAGCAGTAAGGTCTTAACAGTGGACCAGCACAGGTCAAGTCATGTACACACTCAATAAATACTTGGCCGATATTCTGATTCACTGAAGCTCAGCCAGGACAGAGGCAATCTCACTCTCCAAAGAGGAACAAAAAGCAAGAGATCATGAGAAATGATAGACTCTATTTCCTTAGTATGATAATATTCAGTCCATGAGCTGTGTAGCAAGTTAAACATCCTTTAACCATGCTAATTTCAGATAAACAGCTATCCTTTCCAGAAAGCTTTATTTTTAAATTGCTGTTATGGCTTATTGCTGGAAACAGTTAACTGAGTCAATTTCTTTTTAATTTAAACAAATGCATTTGCAGACCTGATTCCTCCAAACCAGAGTCTACTTATCTCTTGTTGCCTTTTCGGTGTTTTCTTTATAGGTTTGTAAGCAAAATGACAGAGCAAAATTTTTTCCAGATTTGTTCAGGATCTGCTAAATTTTATACACAATAGTTTTCCTCATTTGCTACAGAGCAAATCTTATGAATTGCAAAAATGTGAACATGTTGAATGAGAATAAACACTTCCTCAAATCATTTTCTATATATGGAATGGCCTCTTATTCTCAGCTTTTCCTGGTTTTTAAAAGAACTGGCTGTCCCAAATATTGATTGGGATTTTTCTCTGTGTAGTTTAAAAGACAGCAACATTGATTACATTGGGCTTTTCTTATTTACCACTTTTTCTTTGGTGATAGGCCATCTGGGTATTCAGTGTTTAGTTATGTGTGTCTAAACTCTTCGAGGAAGAGAGTTTATTTGTCAGGCTGCGAATACCTAGAGAGCTGGTAACAATTTTCTTTCAACAAGCAATTGTCGGGCTTCTTCTGGCCTGGAATCTTGCCAGTGCAGTGCTTCTCTTGTGGCACGCATGTTTGGGAACAAAGTGGCGTAACAGACGCTGAGCCTAAGTTGGATCCAAACTTTATCCCCAGCCACCAAACCAAGGGGTTAATCTGTGGGGCAACAGATGTCTTTCCCCCCCCACCTCCCGCCACTGGTGTATCCCCTCCTTAAGAGAATATCCCAAAAGAAGTCAGGGCTGTGTGCCCCAGAAACAGCTTTAAGGTGGCTCCCTGGATTTGACCGTGCCCTCTGATGCTAACGGCAGCTGCTGTTGATTGGGGGCTGACGATGCAACATAAATTAGGCCCATGACATACAGAGAAATAGATACTATCCTCATTTTTCAGAGAAGGAGGGTGAGGCTTAGAGAAGTGAAACTGCTAAGATTTTTGGCACGATAGAGAGACAAAGAAAGAAAAGAAGAGGGCTTTATTGCGGGCACAGGAGGGCTGCAGAAGAGACTCAAGCACGCTCAGGTGAGAACAAGGAAGTGTAGTTACTTTTATCAGGTCTGGCTGGGGAAGGAGTTTGGGAAGTGGGCAAAATGACAGATCAGTGGCTGATCTGAAGGAGCATCTGCATGCATAAAACAGGAAACAGAAAGATTTACTGGGGGTGAGGTGTGAGAGCTTTGTGGGGTCCTGGGATTGGAGAGGGCTTGGCGCATGTGCAAAAAGGGAGCGGGAAGTTTCTTTCTCGAACTAGAAGGAGAACATAAATGTTACTCTTGGAGAGCTAAACTGCTTCTCTGGGCCCGGTACCAAGTTGGGTGCATGTCATGTCAGAGATCGCTAAGCCCCAGACTGGCAGAATCTGTCAGAAATAATTGCTAATATCCAAGTCCCAGGGCCTACCCTGAAGCCCGTCTGTGCTCCTCTGCGCCAGCAGCTGGGCTGACTTCCCCCTCAGTAAACAGGAGCCTCGGGCCATGCAAGGCAGAGGAGGAAGTGACTTACAATTTCTGGGGCTCCAGTTTGGTCTAATCTCATAACACCTGAAACTCCCTAGAGACAAATTTCTGCTGCTGCCCACCTATCTCATGGATAAAGGAGAGAGAATCACTTATGTGACGATGAGACCTTAAGAAGTCACAGCTACTCTGTTACATCAAGCTCTTGGGAAGGTAACTTTCCCAAAGAGAGTATGCTGGGAAAAGCCATTCCCAGGGACCACTCCTCACTTCCGCCACCAACCCTACACCCCCATCTCGTGTATTCCCAGGGGTTCAATCATCCATGTCTACACATACATTTTTTAGCATCTACTTTTGCCAGGTGCTACCAATGCTGAGGTTACAGAAGTGAAAACATGTGCCCCGCTGCCAGGGTAATCACAGAGATCAGGGGTGACAGACTAGCAGGTGTCATAATAGGAGTAGATGTGTGACGACCTTTTTATTTTTTATTTTTTATTTTTCTGCATCAGGAATCAAACTCAGGACCTTGCACCTGCCAAGCAGTCACTGTGCCACTGATAAGCTACATCCCCAGCCCATGAGCCATCTTCCCCAACATGTCTGGAAAAGGGAATTGGACTGCTTCCTCTAGCTGCATAGTACAATGTCTTCTTTTTACATTTTTATTTTTATTGGTGCATGTTTGTAGTGCACACTCATGACATTCGCTGTGGAGTTAGTACACAGACACAACACATCTTAATTTGTACGTCCTCTTTCCAACATCTCTTGGTCCCCTTCCCATTTGAAAAAGATCTATCTCCCTGTTTCCTATTACCTGTCTCTTGTTTTGCCCTTTGACTTACTTGTGCTTTGGGTTTCCCATACAACAGAAATCATGTGATATTTAAGCTTGATTTATTTCACTTAATAATATGGTCTCCAAGTGCATCCATTTCCCTACAAATGACTCAAGTACTCCATTGTGTACAAATGCCACATTTTCTTTATACTTTCATCTGTTGAGGGACAGGACCCACCAACGTTAAGATGGGACTGCATCTTAACACAGATCAGGGGGAAGAGGAGACAGATTCAGAGAGGGCCATGTGCTGCTTTTCAATGGTGAGACCCCATGAAGAGGCGCACGGAACTGTGGTTCCTACAAGGGAATGTCAGAGGACTCAGAAGGCAAAATGTTTAAGAAAGGCCACACAGAAGTCTCCACACAACATGTGACAGCCTGCTGTTCTCCTCCCTGGGCCCTGTCCCCCTGGCATGAGAGGCCTGTCGCATTTGGGTGTTTATTCTTCTTGGGAGTTTGGCCATTCTGAGCTGTCAATCCTGAGCCCATTGGTCACCGGATTTCCCCACCTTCCCCTAAGAAGGTGAAAACCAGGCTACACCTTCACCTGCCCTGAGGTGGTTGCTGTCTCTCTGTAGCACCATGGCCATGCAGCCTCACTGCCCCTGTCGTTACTGTCTCTTCCATGCATCTGAACACCCGGCACATCACACCGACCAGGGCAGTCCCTTCCACCAGTCCATCACCCCAACACACCACTGGGAACAGTTTCACAACTGAGCTGCCCGCTCATACCTTGAAGCCAATTATGCTTCACCTTTGGTTTAGATCTAAAATGCTCCCCAAAGGGCCTCATGTGTTTGGAGCTGAAGCTGTCAGAAGGATTGGATCGTCAAGTTGCTATACTCTTCAGCGGTTTCATCCACTGCCAAGTTCACAGCTGTTAGTACGTGGGAATGGCTGGAGGTGGGTCACCAGGGGTGTCCCCTGGAAGAGTATGTTATTGTTCCTGGCCCCTGCCTCCTCCTTCTCCTCCTCCTCCTCCTCCTTCACCCCCCTCTCTTGCTCTCACTCTCACTCTCTTTCTTTGATGCCATCAGTTGAGTGTAGCTTTCTCCCACCATGCTATTTCTGCCTTGGAATCAGCCAGTCATGGATGAAAATCTCTGAAACCATGAGCCAACATAAACCTCCCCTCCTTTAAATTGCAGGTGCATTTGTCCCAGCCACAGTGAAAAGCTGACCAATAGACCTAGGGGTTATGGAGTCCTCAGTACCTACCAGGATCAGGGAACCATCGGAATCCCCACCCCATCACCCACTTTCTTAGAAACAGGCACCAGTTCCCACAGGTGGGGTCCCCCGAGACAGGACATCTGTCAACACCTTTGAATGGAAGGTATAGAAACAGGAGTCAGGAAGGAGTGGGGCGATGCACTGTAATAAAGACCCAGTGAAGCCTCAGGATGCTCCAGAGCATGGACTGCCATTCCGCATTACATGCTAGGATGACACCCCAGGCTTTATGCCCCCACCTCGCATTGGGTCTGGGCCAGCCCAGGAAGGACTCGATGGCCCTCAGGAGCTGAGGCAGGTGCCAAAGTCCCATAGTTGAGCATCTGTCTTTGTCTGAAAGGTGCACAGAGCTGTACCTACTACACTTTTCCTTCCTGCCTTCCAAGGAGATTTTTTGAAAAGGGCTTATCTTGCTGCTGCCTTCTTAGGTTATCTTAGCTCTCGGATCTTCTTTAATCCAATCCCACCAGGCTTATAGAATCCACACACACAGGTAAATGCAGAGTTTGTGCTACTCGGCATTGCACCGTGCGCCAACAAAATCTGCCATGCTGTAAAATGACTGCACATTTTGGTCTGGGAAAATGAACTCCTGGGAATGTGCAAGGCAGGAAGGGCTTAGGAAGGACTTAGGGGATTCACCTGTCACTCCCTGGTCTGTGAAAGTTGTTCCAGGGGACCTGGGTGGTTAGAGAGACACTGGCCCTTGCCGCACAGCTCCTCAGGTCTGGCTCCCAAGAATGCCAGATGATCTTGCCAGTGACAGAAAATGGCTCCTAAAATTTACCAGTGTTTGCTAACATTCAGTACTTGGTCTTTGGCCATGACCGAGTTTTAAATGGCGTATACACAGCAGAGGTGATGATGATTTAGTGCATGACCCTGATGTGATCGTCACATAATTTTGTTTAGCCTATGGAGCCAGTACCAAGAGGTCCAGTTCCATGTTAATACCCTTATCCAGTTCACCACAGCAGCTGTAATCTCCAAAGTGCTATGTGATCCACCACACTGCACGTGTCCCCAGCTCTAGGCCACTTTCTCCTTAAAATTATATTAACTAATTAAAATTATTTAATTGGCTACAAGAGCATGTGAGCCTTTCTGTTCTTAATTATAAAACACACAAGTGGAAAAAAATCATGTATGTCCTTTAAAATGGGAACATTAAATGAAGTCACTTTCTACTTAAATGACTCTTGCCTGATTTCCCCAGCCGTCACCCTCAAGCACATTTTAAAATACAGCATGGATACTAAAGAGAAGCACCCCCTCCCTCCCCACCCCAGTGATGTACAGTGTCAGGGATGAGTCATTTTTTAATCTCCTCAAGCCTACTGGCTTCAAGGAAGCATTTCAGTAACCTAAAGCATTTCTCCACAAAAGAAAAAAGAAAAATGAGTCCAGGAATGGGTAACTCCAATATATATCATTAGGGAGAAAAACATAACAAAAGAAAAAGAGAAAGAATGAAGCGATAAGCTGTGGTCTGCTTTGTCTTAGGAGGACTTCCGAGCACAAGGAGAGCCACAGCACCAGATGAACACCTGGTAGACCAGCCTTAGATGGGGCCGTGGGACCACCCAGCCCCACTGAGGAACTGAAAGGTGCTGGGATGGGCCTTTCATGAATGGGAACAAGACAGAACCACCTCTATCTTTCCTGCTATTGGTATTACAGATTAGCTGATTCTATGATATATGAAAAAAGTTCTAACACAGGACTCAGAAGAGAAACCAAAAGGGACACACTCTGCACCCTAATTCTGGAGTCCTCCATCAGTCAGAGAAACACCAGCTAAAGACAACAAGGCCAGCCGTGTTGAACATAAATCAAAATGAGCAGGAAGCAGAAGTCAGGAAAAGAGAGAGGGAGATTTTTTTTTCCAGTCTCTTGTTCTACTTGGTTTTAAAAATTCAGCAATGAGACTCACAGCAGGGCTTCCTTTGCCAGCAAGCCCACAACTCTTTATTATAAGGACTTCCGGGAATTGATTTTAATCTGCTCTATGATGCTCAGACCCACACATGGAAAATAAAGGTAATGCAGGCCCTGTGGAAGCTTCACGGAACAAACTCCCAGCATTTATGCACTGCAGGTGCACAGTGACATAGCGGGGGCTCTGCGGTCCCAAGCAAAATTTCAGAAAGGTTTTTTTTTTCCAACTTTAAAAATAAATAGCTCCTAACTCTGTGCACTAATAGAGTTTGCAGGGTAATATTTATACCTGTGGAGAGAGCAGGAAGCAGCAGCTGGGAGGGTCGGGACTCTCTCTTTCTCTGTCTCTATGATGCGTTCCATTATTTTTGCAGAGCCCCATGCTGGCCAGAGACCCTGGAGTGTTTTATTCAAGCTGTATATACAACCCCAATAAATAAGTAACTGTAAATTTAAAGAGTGTAGTTAAAATATAAGAAGTGCCCCCCATTGGCTGTCTTCTTTTTCAGCGGAAACTGCCAGAGTAGCAAAGGTCTGGTCCATGACCCCCATAACCCCAGGCTCTCCAGCGACCTTGGGCAGGTTCTTCCCCTGAGTGTTTCTCTCCTTCCTTCAGACAAAGATGGAATTCAGGTAGCGACTGCTGTGAGGATCCAGTGGGGAGACATGCAGATGCATTGTAAAGGGTGGGAGACTGGGAAATGTTACAGATGTTTCCAAGGCAGTGTTGCTGAGAAACCGGCATTGAACCAAATGAACACCTTTTGCAGCAAGGAATCCAGAAGGCAACTTTACTGAGCTTAACGCCAGCAAGTGGGGGAAACTATGACAGAGTCCAAATCACCATCAGTGAATCGACTTCGAGTTCAGGTTAAATACAGTTTGCAAGCAGGAAGTACAAGGCAGATGGAAGGTTATTACATGACTGGTTACATGAATTGTACTAAGTCCCATATTACCAGGGAGGCTCATTCTAAATAGATTTACTTAAAAGGAATTGTTTACCATAATGTAGGAACATCCTGGGGAAGAGAGGGGGTTCGAGCAGAGCAAACCAACTTAAAGGTGTCCTTAACTGGGTCGCTTTGTCCCAAACAAAGTCTTTGCAGCTAGATGGAAACAACATATACTCTTTTGACTAAGAAAAAACACAAGTCGGCAATAGTCAAATTGACCCACACATTATCAGAAGAAAAGCAGCTGGACTCAGGCAGGGAAGGCTGACTGAATTTCGCAGGGTGCTTACTTGACCAGCAGCAGGAGCAGAGGCAGAGGCCACTACTTGATTTTTAACTTGCTATAACATGTCTATAAGTTTGCTACTTTATATCTGTGCCTTTCCTATTTGTATAATTGTGCCCTTCCAGTAGCATGAGTGGTGCTGAGAATGTGAAAGTGGCTTTCAGACAGTTCCTTAGTGTAAGCCCCAGCACTGGAATCTTGAAGACACAGGGAGGTACCCTGATACGCTTGATTTTCCTCTTTATTTCTTTTTCATTCTTTTGATCCACCCTGTTCTCTTCTGGAACTCTGAGCCTTTTCAGTGCCCTGGGTTCCCTCTTCACATTCCGTGTCTCTCATAGTTAATATGCAACCTCTGGACCAAGTTACGATGTTCTGGTCCTATGATACAGAGGATCCCCCAGGACTGGCTTTAAGAAGCTGTTTCTTGAGTTCTGTAAGCAGACCCTTGACATGAATTAGTAGACAAGAGAGCTGTGAAAGAGGGTTTTTAGGATGGAAAAGGAAGAAATCAAATTGGGTCAAGGGAGAAGTTTGGCAGACATGCAATTTCACAAGTGTAGTGAAGGCCTCTCCAACCCTGTGGGGAGTGCTGGGTCCTTTGGAGCCCTTTGACCTGTCCTCGGTTGATATTAAAGGGTCCAGCTTTCATATTCCCCTGGAGATGACTAACTGGGTTCAGGTAGCCTTGGGAAGGGTTATGGCCTTCAGCCAGGGGAAGAGAAGGCTGACATCTGGGGTCTTTCCTCCAGCAGCATGCTCTGGAGCTGGAGGAAGAGATTCTTCCAATCTCCTAGGAGATCTGAGTGGTATACCCCAGTACTCTTCCCCAAAACACATTAAGCCACCATGACTGATGTACGCAGATATGACATACCCTTTGTTTTTCTGGCTGAGTAGACTCATTGCCATGCTTGTTAGAGTTTAAATGTGAAGCATCTTCCCAAAGACTCATGTACTGATGACTTGATCCCCAATACCCAATGCATCAATGTTCAGAGGAGGGGCATGGGGTAAACTGTCATTCCCCAAAAGTCTTATGTGTTCAGGGTTTGATTGGACTACAAGGGCTTTAACTTCATTAGTGGATTAATTTATCAATGTATTCATAATTAAAGGGCATTGTTTAAAGGTAAAGAAAACTTAGGAGAAGTCTCCAAGTTGTAGGGAGCAGATCATAGGAAATGACCTTGGGGACTATTGCTGGTCCCTAGCGCCTTCCTTTCTGAATTCTTACCTTTCTCTCTGCTTCCTGGCTGCCAGGAAGTAAGCAACTTTCCTCTGCCTTGCTCTTCACTGAGATGTTCCAACTCCCCATTGGCCTAAGAGCAATGGAGTCAGCCAACCATGAACTGAAACTACAACTGTGAGTCAAAATAAATCTTTCTTCATCTTTCCTGGGTATTTAGTCACAGAGACAAGGAGCTAGCAAACACAATTCTGTAATATGACACAGCAATTGAAGCAAAAGGCTCAAACTAAGGTCCCAGGAATGATTGAAACAAGGTAAGTCCATAAATTCTTGCAGTTTCAAACGAATAGAAAGTTTGGGAACAGGAGAAAAAGTCTGGAGCTTTAAGAGAGGTGAGAACCAAGGCTAGCAAGAGGAGGGGTAGATGTAAGGAAAACCCAAAGCCAGCACAGTAGCAAATCCACTCATAGGCAGAGGCAAGCTCTACCCTCAATTTTGGGACTCACCAAAGTGCCATGCCCCCATATCTCTCTACCAAACTGGAAGACGAGCTTCATCTGTGCTGTCAGAAACATAAAGCACATGTAGTAAAGTAAGAAACGATATCTGCTTATTTAATATGTCTGTTTATGAATTTTTTTTATTTTAAACAGAAGAAAAATAAGAAATTAAAGTAAAACAGAATTTCACAACAGGTCAATAGGAGAGCAACAATAACCAACACATTGCATATTGCTATATTCACAGCAGTTGTTTAGGGTATAAGATATAGACATGATGCATTGTACAGAAAATTATTAACACAAAACTTTCCCCTCAATGAATCAAGAGAAACCAGCTATATGACTATCTTTTTTTGTTATTATGACTGCTCTATTATTTTCAAAGAAACATTTCGTGTTAAAAATGAAATCTGAAAATGACCCTGTGAAAACTACTTTTCACTCAAAATTCTTTTTCTTTAACTGCCTTAACTAGTTTTTTATATACATAGATAGATTTATGAATTTTGTTTATGGATTTTTAACACCAGAAAATAGTTAATCTATGTTGAATAATGAGCTTTCTTCATCAAGCAATTAAACTGAATTAGCCATTGTAATTTTGTTCCTGAGCCCTGGATTCCATGAAGCTTGGAGATAATTTTGCTGTTGATCTTCAACCACCAACTTGTCACAGAAACTTGAAGCAATTTTCCCATTCTCTTTTCTATGTCCCTTTGCACCATTACTTTTTGCACATTCATTTTAAGCCTTGTTTTTTTTTTATTTGTAATGTAGCATCCATATTATAAATATGCTGAATCCACTGGTAAGTAGGTGTGGCTGGCGATCCGCTCAACCAGGAAGAGGAAAGGGAACAACGACTCCCAAACATGATTGGAAAATTGACACTATGAAGAACCAACAGGAATAAAGGGATGAAAGAAACAGATAAAAGGATGAAGAGTCAGGTGTGGTGGCACACATCTGTAATCCCAGTACTCTAGATGCTGAGGCAGGAGGATCACTGAGTGTTCAAGGCCAGCCTGGACTACATAGTAGATTCAAGGCCAGTTCGAACTACATAGCAAAGCCCTGATTTTCAAAAAGAATGAAGAACACATGTATGGAAAAAAACAGCAAGATGATAAAATAAGAGATAGAATATAATAAAATCACTACAAAAAGGAAAAATACTGGAATCAGCAAAAAAAATAAAAGGGAAGTCACATGGATATTTTGGAACAGTTAGGCAATAAGACTGGAAAAAAGAAGGGCAAAAGAAGAGGCTAAAGAGAATATTAGAAATGTGGAATATATACATAATTTTTATTTCTCAATAAGGAAGTAAAACAAATGAACAGCAAAAAACTTTTCAATATGATAAAAGTTGGCACTGAAAAAAAATTCTTACTCTCCAGTAATGAAAAAACAGCGTCCAAAGAAAAAAGAAAAAACAGTGTCACGGGCCAGGGATATAATTCAACAGTACAGTGCCTGCCTGGCAAATGCAAGGTCTTGAGTTCAACTCCTGGTACCAGAAAGAAAATAATAGTAGATAAATAACAACAAAAAGAAAAAAAAAAAGAAACAGTGTCCCAAGAAAATGTGTAAAAACCACCCACTATCCACACTGAAATAAGACACTTACAAGAAGATAAGGAATCAACTTAATACGTTTATTCTAGATAATGTAGATAGCACATCCAATGGACCAAAAATCTGCTATGGGAAAGTGTAAAAACACGTTAGATATTCTTGCCAGATATGGCAGTACACACCAGTAATCCCAGCATTTAAGAGGCAGTGGCAGGAGGATCACCATGAGTTCAAGTTCAAGGCCAGCCTTGGGGCCACATAGTGAATTCAAGGCCAGCCTGAATGACATAGTAGAACCCTGTCTCAAAAAACAAAACTAACCACACAAACAAAATCATATATATATACATATATATATATATATACATACATACATATATCAAATATTATAGCAGTTTGTACCCCTCCAGAGAACCATAGTTCATAAACAAACATAGAGTACATCTCTGGTATTCAAAACTGTTTGGGGTAGGGAAAAAGAATGAAAATAGAGATACAATTATGTTCCTTAAGAACACAAAAGCCAATTGTATTCTTCAAGGCAATAAAAATCAACAGTTTCCACTAAAAAAAAAAGACAATAGAAAATAGAAATACAGAGTTAGCACAGAGCATCCATAAAATATTCAGTGTTTAAAAAGTCCTGGGAAGAAAGAATTATGACAATAATTTCCAACCAACTAACTGTGAGTCATGACTACCATTATTAAACGTATGTGCGAGCAGTCAGACCAAAAGCACTGTGAGGCCTCAGGAGAAAAAACCATAAAGAAGGACCCAGCCAGCCCAGAGGTGGGAAAGCGGAGGTATGTAAAGGCCGTGGTGATCCCTGGAGCCATTAGAACTTTCTGACATCTAAGGTAGCTGGTATAAACTTCTACCCTGCCACAGAGGGAAAAGCAAGGTGGTGCAATAGGACTCTTGGAAGGGTAGGTGAGAGCATTATTTTCCTCATATGTCATAGCAAGAGGTCAATAAAGATTGTCTTAAAATATTTAGAGTCATAAAGAGAGACTAAAATCAGATTATAAATCTTTCAGAAAGTCAGGAGGAGGGGAGCCACAGAACTAAAATATAGAAGATATGGGCTGCACAGTGGAAGAAGAAAAACAACACAAGTTTAGCAAGAGAAAACACAGGATGGCAGAACTGAAACCCATTATATACGTAATGTATATGTTATGTGTGTAAATGCAATCCATCAAAGCTTCTCAAATCAGAGTCAATAAATAAAATTAGATGTGTACCTAATATAAGTCATTTAGAAAAGTGAAAAATAAAATGATTGATAGTAAAAGTGATTCTGATTTTTCTCACATTCACTTATATCTTCACCAGACAGAATTCAAAGCAGAAACAACAATAAAAATCATTAAACAAAGTGAAATAATCATTTCTCATTACAAAAACGTTTAATCTACCATACAGATGTATGTCCTGATATATTTTATATTCTGTGGTTGCAAAATAAAAACACGTAAAGCTTAAAATGCAGAAAATTTCAGGAGAATTCTCCAAATAAAGCAGAGATTTTTTCTCTCAACTCTAAACAGGTCAAATACTCAAAAAATAAATGAAAATATAAGTAATGTAGAACCCCATTCATTATTCTAAATCCTTTACACCAAAAATAGAAAGCGGATCAGTTTTTAAATATATGTAAAACCATTTACAAAACTTGACCACGTATGAGGCACAAGAAGAGCCTAAAAGACAAACAGTAATAAAAGTAATGACTGTGCTTTCTGGTTATACCACAATAAATGTAGAAATGAGTAATAAAACCAGCCATCTGAGGATGTTATAACCCACTCTTTAACAATTCAAATCATGAATCTGTTATTGGCCTCAAAGTGGCAGAATATTTGGAAAATAATAATATTGAAGGCACAACATTAATAAAACCCATCTGAGACATCTAAAGCTGTGAACTGGAAAACTTTGAATTTCCACACACTTTCATTCCCAAGCAAGTATTCAATTCAATAATTTTAATAGAATAAAACCTAAGGAAAGCAGAAAGAATAAGTTGGTTAAAATATAAAGCAGAATAGATACATTATGAAACAAAAGAATTAGTCAATAAAACGTGATTCTGAGAAGATAATGTAATATAGACAAATCAGCAACCAGCCTAAACAAAAATAAAAAGGAACAAAAACAAAAATAATTAGCAATGAAGGAAAAAACTCATAAAACATTAAAAAGAAATGCACACACTTTATAAAAAAAAAACTCTAGAAAAATAATTTTCAATTCCTAGATTAAAAGGACTTTTCAAAGTAGTAATTATCAAAATTGAAGCATTCTTAATTCCTTTCATGATTATAGATTTATCATCTTCCAATTCTGAGGCCAAACAACTACTCCTCATATCCCCACCCAAAGCACGAACTAGGTCAAAAAAGAGTATTTTCTAGATTCAGATCAATCTTGTTCATTTCAATCCAGAAATCCCCAATATAATATAAGTAAATAAAGAACATGAAAAATAAAATGGACCATGACCATATAGGGAGTATTAAGAAACTAAAGAATCATTCAACAGTAGCGAAAGGCCGTAGACTTCCATCTGGTATTGATCACTTCTTCGCTGGACCAGTCTTGGGTCTGACCCCTAATCTCTAGGCTCTTTCTAGCCATCACCCCTCAGTCCATGCTCCACACTGATAAGAGTGAGCTTCCTGAGCTACGGTCTCTTTTGCTGTTTCTCCACTTCCGCTCTTCTAGAGATTCCCCTGCTTTTGGACCAAGCTCAAACTCGTCATCCTGGCCTGCAAAAGAGTGTCTACCCACTTCCCCTTCCTGGTTTCCAGCCTCCCCACACAGGGCTAATTCCCTAATCCTCAGAGACCCCAACCTCTGTTTGCTGTTTCCTGCCCCTGTGCTGCCACGCCTGCCGTTCTGCCCGCCCAGAACAATTCTCTCCTCCTAGGCCCCGGCTCCCTGTGTCCGGGCGGGTGCCGTCTCCTGCAGCCAGTCTTCCCAGCGCCCCCACTCGACTGAGCTGACTTCCAGGACCACCTTGCTCAGGTCTCGATGGGCCTCACGGCAAAGCTCTAGGTGTGCTGGCCTCTCCCGCTGGACACCCTGACCTCCTGGCAGACGGGGAATTGTCTTTCAAGTCTTGCACAGAGCAGATGCGTGGCACGTGGCAGACCCCGGGTAAAGGCTGAAGGGAGGACTCCTTCCCGCTCTAGTGGAAAATCACCTCCAGATCAGCAAAGTCACTGTCGGTGGTAAACGAAGATCGTCCAGAAATGAGGTCACTGTGGGGGCTCTGCTTCGGACTAGAAATGCCAGCTTCTGGTCATCGACACGGTGTCCTCAGGACTGCCCTCACTTGAGACACGCGTGGTTATCTCAGCGGATGCTGTCTCCTCATGAGGAGTCTTTCTATGCCGCGGAGTTTTACAGACAGCATTTCAGAGTCCGATGACACGATGTCGAATATTAAATAACCCATGTAAAACTTCAGGGCAAGACCAGCACACATTTATTTCCCCGTCGCTGCCCAGGCAGCACTCCGTACGCCAAGGTCCCTGACTTGCCATTCCAAAAGAGCAGTCTCTCGCTCGGCACATCACGTTTTGTATCGCAGATCTGATCCCCAGCCCAGGGAGGAAACCGTCGCTCTCTGGAAGCTGTGATGCTGGGAGGTTTCATTTGCATTCCTGGGTCCTAGACCTTCACACATTCTGCTTCCAGCCCAGTGTGCATCGTTTATATAATTTACTTCCCTCTGCAATTTATTTAAAGACTGCTTTCAAACTTGTTAGTGGGAAAAAATGCTTTGACTTGGTGCAATTCTTATTTCACAGATGAGGGACATGATGATAGATGAGTTTACCCATACAACAAGTTGTTAAGAACCAGAGCCATAATCCATCCACTTAAATTCCAGCTACAGCGTGCTTTTTAGGGGGTGAGTAATACTCGCAGCACTTGTAATACTTGTCACACATATTTTTGTTATGCTCTGTCAGTCTATCACAGTCCCGAAGTCTTATATGTTTGCAGTCTAAGCCTCTTGATTGAGCATTGCGATGATTTTGTTCGATTATCTGGCATGGAAAGCTCTGAGATTTTCTAAAGCATTACACAAAAATGCTAAAACCCGGAACAAACAAGACAAAACACACACACACACACACACACACACACACACACACACATTCACACAAGGGTATCAAACACCTACCTCAAGCAACCTGGAAACAGCCTGGCAGATTTCTGCTATAATCAAATCCATTGTCAATCATTCACAAGACAAATTAAAATGCAATGGAGAAGGACAGAAGCTGACTTTAGGGTCCTCTGGTGTGTTTGCTGCGGCGCCATCTGTGCACCTGTTACATGATTAGACTCCGTATTGCGCACTGTTCAGATAACTGGGCAGCCCTACGGTAAAGACCATATGCTTGAAAGTGAGTAAGAGCTGTCATTGCAAGAGCCGTCAACTGTGTGCAGCAGCATCTATTCCCAGAGAAATGCACTAAAAGTTTCTGATACTTGTTGACTAAAGAAAGCTGTAGCTGAGGGTTGGTTCCTTGCTTTGGGAAATGATGGAAGGAGTCAGGGGGAAGGCAATACAGGAGTGGTGAAAAGGAGGTTTTCCTGCAGACCTTACACTCATGAACTACATGGAGACTAAGATGACACTACCACATGGCATAGACCCAGGGCCCTTGCAGAGACCTGCGTTCTCCTCTCAGAACTCTGAGGGCCCTCCTGCAAGGTTTCCCCTAGCTGTGCATAAAGCCAAAGATGGTGCTAGACAAAGTAGATTATTATGAATCTCATGTGCACTATTTTAGCTTTTACATTCTTATGGTTTGGATGTGAAATAGTCTCCCAAAGGTTCATGTGTGGAAGGCCTGGTCCCCAGCGCAGCAGCGTTCAAAGGTGGGACTTTTGAAGGGCAGGTGGATCATGGGAGCTGTAATGTCATTTGATAGCATAGTTGGGAGGTGATAACTTAGGTGGTGGGACCTAGCTGAAGGAATCAGATCTTGAGGACTCGCTCTTGCCGGCTATATCTTGTACCTAGCTCTCATATTTTTCTCCCTCTCTCTCTC
>RJWM01019680.1:0-21827 GCA_004363535.1 Dasyprocta punctata | reverse complement strand
AGATCATGGGGCCAGGGATCTGGCTCAGTGGCATAAGCACCTGCCTGGCAAGCATGAGGTTGTGAGTTCAATCCCCAGTACCAAAAAAAATTGAAATAAAAAAATGCGTACTAGATCATGGCTTTGGGTTGCTAAAAAGCAGTAACATTTTTCTACTAGATTTTTCAAAATTCATTGCAATATCACCATTTTGCTAAGACTCATCTTACTCAAGTTAGAGATTTATAAAGGTGCTTACTTAGCCTCATTTTATAAGGATATTATTGCACACTTTTTAATATTTATTTTTGTGTTTGTTTCTCCCCAGCCAGGCAGGTATCAATTTTGTACACACTCTGTCTAGCACAGTGCCTGATATACAATAGACACTAGCAAAAAAATAAAAAGGAAGGAAAAAGGGAAGGAGGGGAAGAAAGGAGAAAGGGAGGAAGAGAGAAAGGCAGAAAAGAAGGGAGGGAGGGGGAAAAAAGGAAGGAAGGGAGGAGGGAAGGAAGAAAGGAAATAATGGAGTCATCAGAGTAAGATCGACATGTAAGGCAAAGTTATCACATGGCACATGGAAAGCTATGGAGATAAGTTATGAGATTACTATTATCACCACATGGGCCATGGAACCTCAATCTTAATGGAGAAAACTGAAAACTGACATTAAGATATACAGTTAACTGTCAAAAGCATTCTGTGTTTACATATGGTAAATCATATACTATTTTCCTTTCAGAATGTAAGCTCAAAAGGATTTGTTGAAAGTGACAAAAGTCTTTATAAGGCTCCTATTTAATAAACCTCTTTGAGGATTGTTACATATACCCGGATAGATATTGCATGGCAATTAGATTCAAGATTCCAGGAATGAAAGTCAGTAAAATTCATAATCCACCTGAATCTCCATCATTCCTGTTTAGATAGTCTTTTTCCTGGAGAGGTTACTCATTTCCTGAGTTTGACCCCTAAGCCAGATCTGGGCACATAGATCTGGTCTACCTATCAATCTCACACTGGCTGGTATCACTTTCAGGGGCAGTAGCCAGACAGAATGGCCCCTGTGGGGAGAATGCAGGTCTCAGACAAAAAAGACAGAAATAGAAACCAATGATGAGGATGGTCTTGATCCTGCAAGGTTGCAAATCCCAGACTAAAATATCCACGAAGAGGTAACTAAATTTCATTTGAGATTCTATATGAAAATTCGAGATTTGTGAATTACAAATATGAGAGCTATTAAGTATGCTAAGAAATAATGTTTAATCAGAACCACTCAGTGAATAACAGATACAAAGAGTGAGAAAAAGGACAGTGAACATTTAGATTTTATGAAGGCATTGTAGTAAAAGACGCATTGCCATTGGTCCCCTCAAAATATTCCCTTTTGCTTTGAGCTCACCTACCCCATAGTTCTTGACTTTTTCTGAAGCAGTTCTAAAAGTCCTCTCTGGTGAGTGCCCTTAAAAGGTGTGATCAGAATACAGTGAAAGCATCTGCTGAGTGCCATCCAGTGGGAAGTCAGGCTAGCAGAAACATGATGATGCGTCCTCATCCACTTCATTCATCAGGTGTGGCAGGCACCATACGACTTTCGGCTCTACTCAAAACCAAAATGACCATTTGTGTTTGTTTGATTGCTTGCTTGATTTTCCCCTCCATGTTTCTGGCTTTTGTTTTTAAGAGAAAATAAAATTTCATACCAAACTATTAAGAGGATAACCATAGTTAATACACTGTGTATCAGTCTCAAAAGATCCGATCAAAAAATGGGCAACTGAAATAAATAGGTACTTCTCAGAAGAAGTACAAATGACCAATAAACACATGAATAAAATACTCAATATTGTTAGCCATTACAGAAATGCAAATTAAAACTACACTGAGATACTATTTTACCCCAAAAAGAATGTCTTTATCAAAAAAGTGTAATAATAACAAATGCTGGAAAGAATGTGGGGGGAAAAGGAACTCTTCCATATTGTTGGTGGGAAGGTTACTGTTTAGAATTGATTCAGGACACTGAGGCAGCACAACAGCACAGCTAACGGCACTCAAGACAGAGAACTCCCAGAACTGCTGCAGAAAGTGGCAAAGACAATGGGATAAATGTATTTGAAGTGACAGAGAGTATTTTGGGAGGGATTCATGGCAATGTGTCTTTTACTGTAATAATTTTTTTAATTTAAATAACAACTGTAGTTTTCTATCACCTTGTATAACTTACAGCTGAATAAAACTCTGAACTATACTGAGATCTTTTTTAAATCTCTTTTTAATTCTTTTCTTGAAAGAACATTAGAGATCCCTAAGTTTACAAAAGGAAGGGAACCAAGTTTTGATATTCTTAACCTAAAATCTTTATGCTAATGTCATACTGAAATTCCTAACTCCAACCTGAAGGTTTCCTTCTTTTCACTCATCTGAAATAATTCATTAATTATGCATCACTTAAACCATATCATAAGACTTATAAATCTTGTAAGGCTGCTTTGTGGGTATTTTCTTTTTCCACATAAAAACAGTAATATTAATTTTATTGCAGCTAATAATTACAGTTAATTAATAGAGTTAGCTATTACTGTTGATTATCCTTAAAAAACACTTAATAGATAACATCAGTCGTAATTTCCTCATTATAAGATTGTTTACATATAATTGTTACATTCAGTAGTTTTTGGTGTTCTGCACGTAGCCTTTTGGACTTCCTAAACTTTAGTTAAGTAATAAACCACTTGAAACATGATTGTCTTTCCTTTCTTCTTTAGCAATTTAAAATGGTTCTGTTTCATAAGAGCAAAAGGTATAGTGATTTTCCTGACTGCTTCTTACTTGCTAACATCTCATATTTAATACGAGTGATAGCACAAACATACAATCCACTTGCAATCTTAAAAAGGTAAAGGAAAAAAATCAAGCAAGATTTAACTACAGAACTCCAGAAAAAGAAATCCACTGTTCTGATTATTTTCATCCTTGAAATACTTCACAGTACCACATACACCCCAACCACAAATAGATATCTATAGGTTTGTGGGTAGATATCATCCCTCCCTAATAATTTAAATTCCTTAATCAAATAGGTTAAACAAAAAGCAACTGTATCGCCAAACATGACCAGATACAAAATAAGTGCCAAGTACCGTGGACAGCAACTCCACAGGGTCGTCAAGGACTGGGTTCTTTCTAACTCTCTCTCTGCCTTCTCAAATACAATTTCCTACTGAGTCTGATTCCCTTCAAGTTTAAGATAGTGTTGCTTGCTACTAGCAGTTATGTATTCAATGATTAATATTCCTTCTGGGGAGCTGGGGTATTTACATAAGTACCTTCCAATATGGCAAACTTAGATCTTATGCTCATTCCTGGACCAGTGTCACAACTTGACTGGCTTAAAATCTAATCAATGAAGATTCCCATTTCTGTCCCCTGATAAGAGGACAGAAAATTTATTAGATCCAGAATATAACCACCTAGAGTTAGATAATGGATTCAACCTGACTAATATTGCCCCATCATAGTTAAAATTAGCATGCAAAGAGCCAGAAATCCAAGTTTCCTTAGGTGTGCCTGTTTCTACCTCTAAACCCAACCTATTCCACAAAATTCCCTCCATCAAACTTGTAAAATGATGTAGCAGCTGGGTAAGAGAGAAATTGGCGTAAGTTCTGATCCCTTTTTGCAAGCGATTTCTGCTCGTGGTTGGCAGAGCCTTCCTTGAGTTTTGGGTGGCACACATAGCAGACCCCGCTGAATCTAGTTTTAGGGGGCTTATGCAAATCAGCACTCCACATTCCAACAGTGATGCCATCAAACGACAAGCACGCAGATTCGATTAGATTTCCCGTGGGTCAAACTTGGACATAGGTATCTATTAAAGCTTTGATGGGATTCTAATATACAAGCAAAACTGGGAAGTATTAGTTTACTAAACATCCCGATTGCCTGGATTTCTTGGTTAACATCCTTGAGTTGACTAGTTATGACTGTATGCTTTGAATTCAGCTTCTTTGAAATTTACCCAGGTGACTTAAAACATAGCCCATTTAAATAAAATACTGTCTGCAGTATGATAACAGCTACAATCGGAGGTATAGATGCTGTGTCAGCTTCCTTTTAGAGAGTGATGTTCAACCAGTGGAGGCATGTCTGAAACACAGTATATAGAGTCATGCAGATTTTGTACTGCTTTGTATTTCTGGGTGCAGTGTATAACATACATTGGCAGCATTTCATTTTTATATTGTAATGGAATCTCCATAGGCTTATACCGAAATTGGTTTTCTGCTGTAATCTCACATTTTAACAGCCTCTATAGACCTGCTCAGAAACAGACTTAAAACTGTAAAGAACATTTGGCATCATAATTTATTTTTTTGAATTATACTAATGCTTCTCCCCCCATCAACCACAAGAGTTATTGAAGTACCACTATAACTACAATGGAACGTAAATACTTGACATGTTCAATAGTTATTTTACAAAAGCTGGAAAGTGCTTTTCCTCTTGAGTGTGGAGTCTTCAGTCATCCTCAGATTTTTAATAGGATTTTGACACTCATTTCAGATGATGGTGGAAAGTGACTGTATCACTTGTTTTCTTTGAAATTAGTACTACAAGCACTAGAGATATCCAAAGCCCTCAGCACATCTAATTGACAACACTGTCTCTGTTACACTAAGGCTGCCTTCCTGATTGGCTAAACCCACTCATTTCCTTACATCCACTCACAAACCATCCCAAGTGCTACTGCTTTAGAGCTTGTAAGATCCAGAAAACAGGGTGCTTCCTGCTCCCAGTCATCCTCTCCTCTGTGAAATATTGAGGTGCTTCTTGATTCCACAGCACCTCTGGGTCTTGGCAGGGGTTCCAAGTGAGATCCACCACTCACTAGCTCACTTAGTCACTTTCCTATCACTGGGAAAAAGGCTATCTAACACTCATAACTGAAAGAAGAAGAGGCTTATCTTAGTTCATGGTTTCAGTCTATGACTGGCTCTGGCTCCAAGGCAGAAACAGGATAGAGAGGGATATGGTGGAGTAATGGGTGCTCAATGTGTGGCAGCCAGGATGCAGAGAGAGAAGGGAGGAGCCTGGGACACCCTTCCAGGTCACATCCCTGGTGGCCACCTCTTAGCAGCACATTAAGCTACTAAACTCATCCACCAGTGGACGAATCCACCAATGAGTGTAGCACCCTTGTGACTCAAGCACTTTCCAAATACATGAAATTTCAGGGGGATCTGGATTTTTAAAGTCTCACCTCTAAGTATCTGCACTTCTCAGTTAGTAAAACAGTAAAACTGTTCGCCCTCCAGTGTCATTGGGAAGAGAGCTGGGATCCCCCATGGATGGTCTCACTGCATGGCTCAATGTGAGGTTTCAGACTGTATCTTCTGTCAGCACACCAAGGCTGCTGCTGATTTCCACCTGGTGGCGATTCTTGTGGCACAACTTACATATTTCTTCACTTTTCTTACATATCTTTTCTTCTTTATACCCACTTTCTGCCTACCTCTTTTTTCTTCTCCTTCCTCTTCTTCTTTGGATTTTTCTTCCTCTTCTTCTTTAACCTATTTATGCCAAGTGGTAAGATAAAAGTTTACTTTTGAAATCTACTTCTTTAAATAAGAAGACTGATCCTGTTTAATGCAAAAATATTATGCAAATAACAGTCTAAGTGATCCTTAGATGTAGCAAAAACATGGAACAAACCCCAGTGCACAGGTACTTTTCAAGCCTGACTAAAGCAGGTCATGTGGCCAACACAAGATTTAAGGGTTGGAGAAATAAGCTCCACCTTGTGGTGACAAGCAGCAAAGTCGCATTGCAAAAAGACATACAACAAGGGAAGGGATGGATTGGGGCCATTGTTAGAATCTGCCATGCCAGTGGTGTGACCCACACGAGTCACCTGCAGCCTCTGCCTGGCAACCTGTCTCAGGACCTTATTACAGCACACACCTACTCTCATATTCCAGTAGTGTCCAAAATAATCCCCTTCCCCTGCCTCTCTCTGCTAGCCTCTCCTCTCTAGCAAGGGGAGGAAACCTGTCTGCTGTATCATGTCATTCAGATCTCCCCATGATCCCTCTCACCCCTCCAAACTCAACTCACTTTCTCCAAAACTGTTTTCTTGACTTTTTTTTCCAGCATGATCCTTTCAGGTCATTCACATCCAGCCTCTCCTCCGACACTGTCTCAAGTTTAAGAGAGAGAACACAGACACGGAGGCTATCACAAAATGATTCTGTTGCCCAAAAGTACCTTCCTTTTCCTAGTACAGTTCACATCACCCTGCAGAATCAGAGCTCTGTGGAACACTCTAGGAAATTCTGTTTCAAGAAAACAATCAGTCTGAGTCACAGGAGCCCAACATGCACCTTTTGCATGGTTCCCACACCCTAAAGAACAAAAGACTAGCAGCCTAGGAGGGAATGCTTGGCCAAGACTAATGTGAAACCTTCTATGTGAGCCAAACTTCTGGAAGTCTCCATAACTATCCCTGATCTCTGAGCAGAAGTCCCATGGGACACGATGACACCCAAGGTGAGTTCGCCAAGCAATGGCACCTGACACTTGATCTTTCAACAAACAGGGGACAAGGACATCTTCCAGTCACTCCTCAAAGTCCCCTCTGCCATTGCCTTCTCAGTGTGAAGCTTGCTTTTTCTAAGGTTTTAAGCAATTCACCCAAGTTGCTGCTCCAGGATGCACCTGTGTTTAGGTCCTACTCTAGCTAGACAAGTGCAGTGTCCCAGGGCTCTCGGAAGACAGCTGTGCCATGCAGTACAGTGAACCTAAGCCATGTATCTGTGGTGATGGAGGCACCATTGAGCACCTGTCCTCTAACCTCCATCCCTAGTCTAGAGGTGCCAAGAGAAGCAGTCCAGTTCATGGCTCAGTGTGAAGAGAGAAATGTGTAATTTGTTATCTAGACCAGAACCCTTGTTAAAAATGATAAATGGGACAAGATGCAAGAATAGCAACATAACAGTCACTAAACAGAATGGTCCTTGGTAAATAGGAATAGTATCACTACACTTAATGAGTGTTGTGGCTCTTAGAAAATGCTATGGAGACACCCTTCCTTACCCTGCACCCTCAGAAGTAAAGATGATAGAAAAGGCAGGTCCTTATTCTCTGTACTGCCATGCAGACCTTTGTCATATATATGACAGGATCATGAAAGGTATGATTAATCCTTATAAAAATTATGGGTCTTTCTAAATTAATTTATAGGTTTCATACAATACCCATCAATATTCTCAAAGAATAGGGGATGGAAGAGACATGCTAAATGGTTCTAATATGTATGAATAAGTTCCTTTTTTCATAAACGTTGCTTTTGCTATCTTCACAAATAGAAAATATTCAATCCTTAAAATATTACAGCATATTTCAAAATTACAAGTCCTAAAATGTCATTATAATAATACTTCTTTAAAAAGTAGATGTTGAGATAAATCAGAAAACTAAATATATGGACGTGGTCTCATTAATTAAACCAGGGTGATATTGTTTCAAAAGTATTCATGAAATCCATTTTTTCAAACAAAATTCTGTGACCTCTGATCCTATCATAACCACATAACCCAGATACACATAAATTTTAAATATGAAATTGATATCACAAAATAAAAGACAGTATGTTTCTATTTATTTGGTTTCTCAGTAAAGAAGAATTTTCTGCACATTAAGAAGCTTTATAAACTGCCTAAACTTCAACAATTTAAAACAAAATAAGCAACATTATAAGACAGTATCCTAAGATATGTTTTATGTTATGAAAAAATAGTATAAAATTTCACAACAAAATAAAAAACAGTAAAAATAGTTAACACATTGTATGTCATAATCTTAAAAATAGTTAATCAGAGTACTGGACAAAAAAAGACTCTCAAACAAAGAAGAACCAAATGGGTAAATGCTCAAAACTTTCTTTTCAATGAACTAAGAGAATCTAGTAATATAAATGAAACAAATTAGCATATATATTAAAATATCCTTGAAACAACTGACTAGGTAATTTGAGGAATTATTTGAGCTTCCCTCTGCTTCCTATTTATCTACCGCCTAAGACACATTTTCTACCTAATGGGTGAAGCAGGATGATAGTGAATCAGTTGCCCATTACTGCAGCAATGCTGCCTAACAAACATGCAAAACCTCAGAAAGCTAGGTCAGCACCCACATTACTCACAGCCTGCAGTCAGCTAGGAGTCAGCAGGGTGACCCTGCGGTCCTTGGCTGAGGTGTGGGGGACGCAGATGATGTCCGCTGATCCCAGTGACCTTGACTCCTTCCACAGGTCTTCCAACTACCGGGAAGCTGCTACGACCTCATGGCGATGGCAGAGGGGAAAAGATGGCAACACTGAAGGTTGCTGGGCTCCAAAATGGCTCACCATCTCTTCCACGCCATTCTTCTGAAGAAACCAAGTCAAAGTTTGGGAGGTGCTTGTTCCTAAAAGATTCCTGGGCTGCAAACTTGGCCCTCAAAGTGGTAGCATTGAGGAGGGAAACCTTTAAGAGGTGTGTCCTGGTAGAAGGTAATTAGCGGGTGGGGATGTCACCCTTGGAAGGGATTCATGATGAGCCCCAAGTGTCAGTTAGCTCTCACAGGAGCAGGTTGTCATAAAGCAAGACCACCTGACGTGCTCGTCCCCTTCAGCTGACAGCCAGGTCCCTTTCTGCAGCTCTGTCAAACCGTGGCACAGCTAGGGGCCTCTCACCAAGACATTTGCCAGCATGCACGTGAGTCCTTAGAGCAGTGAACCAAATAAACCTCTTTACCTTACAATCTCCTGCCTTGGATGTTTTGTTCTAGCAACAGAAAACGGACAGATAAGCCATGCGGGCTGGGAAATAGACCCTGTCATGGGAGGACCTTCAAAGTCACAGGACAAAAGACCCAATGGACATAGGACAAGACAAAACTTTGGGAGCATTAATACAATCCATCAAGAAAATAATCTCTTGGCTGATAAATAGGCAAAGGGCTCAAGTTTTCACACAAAAGTATACAAAAGGCAAACAAAGTTATAAAATCTCAATCCACCAGAACAAAAGGAATATATTTTAAGAAATAATATGTAAAAACAAGGTGTTTTAAATTTCATCCAACTTGATAAATTCCCAAATATGCATTTTTAAAGCATGAAAGCATAATTTTTCATAATGACTTTTCTAATGTGATGATGTCCCAGGGTAGAAATTCAAATAGAGCTACCACAAACACCTGTGAGTACAGATTTTGAGATGGAACACTGAGCAATATGTATCAAGTGTTTTCTCCATTACTTATAACTTACAGAAGATAAATATACCTAAAGAGTTTTGTGAAACAATGAGTACAAAGCAGATTGTTATTGAGCTGCCAGAGCAACACTAGTCTATGCGTTTGGAACTGATTACCATTAGAGACAGAGAAAGGCAAAATGGAGACAGGAGGGTGAGCTCGGAGGTATAAGTATGGATGCATGCTCTCCCAGACAGATGTCCACAGGAAAAAAAGAGCATTTGCCTTTTTTGGTACAAAATATTTTGATTTCTTGCCCAGCATTCACTTCTTTTATGTCCTTCCTAAGAAAGCCCCAGTGTTATGCAAGTATCCGCCCCACTCTTAAAGACCTGAAAAGTGTACCTCAATCCACACAGCATCTCCCCAGCGGTGATCATTGGCTCTGGCATTGGTGCTTGACCTAGGATGGACCAGCTCTGCATAATGGGAGGACATATGTCCATGCCTGGGGGGCTGTTCTTCTCCCTGCTGGTTCTCAATAGGAAGCAAGTACCCTGACTGCCATAGTTCCAACCTCAGCAGGAATGCCCCTAAGAAGAAGCAGAGAAAAACTAGGAAAAGAACCAGGGTTCTCAGTGCCTTTGTTAAGCATCTAATCACTGGGTCTGCAGCCTCCTCTGCCTCCAAGCTCCCAGCAGTGGGAGACATCCTGCTTCCTTATTGTTTAAATCACTGGAAGTCTACATTTTCTATTCCTTGTGGGCAGGAGCATCCTACCTATCAACCTCCCCCAACACATGCGTCCTCTCCTACAGTAGCTACTCCAAAACATGTGCTGACTTTGGAACTGACATTTCTTTACAGAAATCAGAACACAGGGCACACAGACATCAGGCAGCCCACCAGTCACCGCGTCTTCCTGGGAGGAGCCCTGAGATGTCGGACACCCGGCCAGCACTTCCTCCTGTCAGGTGCTGGACCTGCAGTCAACACCCCAAGGGGGAGGTGAGTGGAGTCCTCTTGAGTCCGCCAGTCCTCTTGAGTCTGCTGTGTTGACTGAACCTCAGAGCAGGTCTGTTTTATGAGACCAACAGAGCCTGACTTTCTGCTACAGCTCCAACCACATTCCTGATTTAAGGCAATTCTATTTCATGTGTAGTGCTACTTGTCTATGGGACTATTACTTGCCTCTCTACTAAAAATGGTTATGGTCTCAATATTTTCTTATCTGAGAGTGAAAAAATGCTTCAAGACGTGCTACAGTAAATGTCTCCTATAAAGATATGAGTTGCAATTTTATTCTCAAAATTGCAAGTTTTGTAAGCTCCATTATAGTGATTATGACCTTTCATTGGAAACGTTCTTGAGATTTTTTTTAAAACCATATCCATATGATTAAATATAAAAAGAATATTTCAACACAATTTTAATAGGACGTGAGGGGCCAATAAAACAAATGTTCTGTGGATATGAGAAATTTCAAATTATCTGTACCTTTTTCCAAATTTTTATTAAGGTTATATTGAGTTTTAGCATTGAGTTGTAAGATATTCCTAGAGCACAAATGGCAAACCTCATCAACTTTGACTATGTGAGAATACAGTTCTGTTCTTTCAACTCTCTTAATGAATAATTAATATCATGTTCAATGATCTGGCTGCAAGCACCAATCAGGTGGCCAAAGTAAATTGGATTTGTATTGGTGAAATAGTTCCCCATGCTCATCACACAGATTACTGTTTCTTTTAGGGAGAAACCTATCATACTATGAAATAAAGCCCTGTTGGAATACTTCTTTGCTATCTGCATGAATAATCATTCCTTTTTGAAACTACAGTGTCACACACTAACTGGTCTAAAAGGCCTGTTTGTAGAAGATAATTGCTAATAACAACAAAAATTACATTGATTTTTGTAGAATAAAATGCACATCTCCTTCTCCTTCTGTTTTGGACCCACATTCCCAGGGTAACTAAGAGAAGCCCTTTTTAGTGTGAAGGCTGTCAAAATCTCTGCCCAGTGCACCTCCTAACCACTCCATGGCTTCTTCAGGTGGAAAGAAAACCATGCAGAAATATGTGACACTGCCTCTCAGAGCCGCCAGTTCAGAGTGACCGAGTGGTCATCAGGCTTCGTTGCAGAAGTCTGAAAACACAAAACATCAAAATCAGAAGAATGCACAGTGCTCATTTCACTGAATCACCCATCAGGTTGCTGAATTCTTATCACAAAAAATTACCATCAAGTGGACATTTTTGTCAGAATCACATATGGGAGGGACAGAAGTCCCTGAAGCATACCTTCTCTTACTGGTCCTCAGTGATAACAATAATGAAACCACTGTTAAAGCAAGCAATTTGGAAGTGATAAAATGAGGTGGGACTTACACAAACAGGGATAGGTCAAGAGAGGTGAGGATGACTCACAGTTGAGATAAATATGTGGTTTTAAGTCTAGTTACTGAAAAATTATAGGCGCCAAATGCTCATTAAGCAAATATATTCTGCTATATACTACAGGATTAACATGACAATCCATATTAGCATAATAATGATGTTAAGCTAATAATTTTAATTAAAATAAATTATGTATTATAAAGGTTAGAAAGTTGTCCTGATTTAAAAGGAATTGCAACGGTTAATCACAAAGAAATATGTCTGGGACTTTTCTGTGAGGTTCTAATCTCTACTCATAAGTATGCACAATTAAGAATTTTACCATGTTGTCAATTGCTGAGTGCCATTTGTTAAATTATGACTCCTTGGTAAACTGATAGCTGCACATATTTTAGTGTATGAATACTGAAATTAAATAGCCTTTAATTTAAGAACCTTCCGTTCCTAACAAAGATAAAAGTCAATGAAATTGAGTTTTCTGGGTGGACTCCATGTAAAGAAAGGATTTGAATTTTATGTCTGTGTTTGACCCATTAGGAAGATCTTTGTAAACTAGCAGAGGATCACAAAAAGTGATTTGGTCACTACAGTAATGAGAACCTATTCCTCATGGCCTTAAATGTGGAAGTCAGAGCTTCCTCAGAAAGAAAGGACTTGCTGTTTTCCATTTATGCAAATCTGAGCTGTCACCCCTGCAGGCTGAATAAAAACACACTAAACCTCTTCTGAGTGGAGACCTTTTAATTAAAGAAGGTTCGTTTAGTCTCAATGAATCTTTGCTTCCTCTACGCTAACTGTCCCCATGTCTTTGGGCATAGGTTGGGATCCCATCATCCGCCAATCACTCTGCCAAATCCAGGTCTTATGCTGAGTCTGAATAGTTGAAAGGGAGGAGCAAAGAGTGAGGGTGATGCAGAGACACCAAGGGGGTGGACGAGACAAGAGCCTGGTGCCTGGGAGGAGCAGAGGAGATGCTGTCAGCGAGCTGCGCTAGGGCCAGAGGGTGCCCTGCCCAGCTTGGACTTTGTATTTGGGAAGATGCCAAGGAGATTTTTGAGCACAGGAGTAAAACATTCCAAGTAGTATTTTAAGAACATTAAACCTGACAGTGTCTAAGGCTAGCCAAGAGGCAAGACATTCAGTTATAAGACCACAACACAGTAGTGATTATAGACTTGGCTCTGGAAACAAATTGCCTGGTAGGGAATTCCAACTCTGGCACTTGCTGTATGAACATGGCCAAGTTACTCAGCCATCCCAAGCTGGTTTCCACAACCACAAAGTGGGCATTACCTATTTCGTAGGTTGATTGTAAGGGTTAAATGAGTTAATATGCACAATGCATTTTGACATATGACACACAGTAAGGACTTAAAAAGTAAGTTGCATTACTATGATCTCTGTTATCATTATTGTTATCACTACTAGACAATAGTGGATGTAATACAAGTCCTTCAACTGAGTGAAGGCAAAGGGAACAGAAAGAAAGAGGCATATTCGAGAATTATTGCAAATAAAATTCCCTACCCTCTTCCACAGCTTTCTTTTGTCTTGCTTCCCATTGCTAATCAAAGACATGGATATTGATGATGCCATTGTACTGGCGTAAAAGTAAATATGTGGGCCAACGGGACAGAATAAAGAGCCTAGAAATGGACACACAAAAGTACAGTTGATCAATTTCCAATAAGGGTACTAAGAATACAGTAGGAAAAAGACAGTCTCTTCAATAAAGGGTTTGGGGATATTCACATGCAAAAGAATAAAATTGGACCCTTCTCTCACAACACAAAAATTGGCACCAAATGGACTAAAGACTTAGGCATATGACCTAAAATCACAAAGCTCCTAAAAAGGACTGGGGAAGAATTACACGGCATTGATCTTGGCAATGCTTTGTTGGCTTTGACCCAATAAATCTCAGGCAGTACAAGCAAGAGTTAACAAATGGTATTACACCAAAATAAAAATCTCTGCACCTCAAAGGAAATACATGAAGAGACAACCTATAGATTGAAATAAAATATCTGTGAGCATGTATCTTATAAGAGGTTAATATCCAAATTATAGAAGAAACTAAGAAAACTCAAGAAAAGAAAAGAAATAACTCGATTCAAAAAACAATGGGCAAGCAATCTGAGTAGACATGTCTCAAAAGAAGACATACCAATGGACAAAAGATATCGGGAAAGGTGCTCAACCTCACTAATCCCTAGGAAAATTAAAATCACAATGACATAGCACTCCATACACACCAGTAAAGCTACTATCAAAAAGATAAAAGGTACTGAGTATTGGTGAGGATATGGAAAGGGGGAACTCTTATACACTTTTCATGGGAATGTAAACTAAAACAGCAAATGGCGTGGAATTCCCTCAAAAAGTTAAAAATAGAACTAATGTCTAACTCAACTATCTCACTGGCGGATGTTTACCCAGACGATTTGAAATCTGTATGTTGATGAGATGTCTGCGGTCTCAAATTCACTGCAACATGATGCACAACAGCCAAGGTATGGAATTAACCTAAGTGTCCACTGACATCAAAAGTAAAAGAAAATGTGGTTCAATTCCCGATAACACACACCAAACAAAGTTATGTCGATCTGACCTAAAAATTAAAAGAGGGTCCTTGATAAGCTAATTATGCTTCATTCCTATAATCAAAATTCTCTATACTTTACACCCAAGAACCAAGATAGCTTTAGGGGAAATAGAGTGAGTATTTATTAGCTTGTAAAATCACTATATAATTGGAGAAATTCAAGGAAAGAAAAGAAAAGAAAAAACATTTAGAAACAGAGGTTAGAGGCCATTCACAGACCATTCACAGAAACGGGTTAGAGAGAACAATGGCCACACCAGCAAACAAGCCCAGTCTGGGAACCAGCGCTACGAGCAGGCCTCTGGTGGACTGGGAACAGCCAGACCCCAGTCCTCTCCAGCATGTGGGCTGACAAACAAGAAGTACCAATTCCACCCACACCCCCATAAGTGACTGGCTTATCCAGAGAAACACAGACTGTGATGATAGCTATCAAGGTGAAATGCAATTGGATGCCTGTGGTGCTTTGGTGTTTCACTAACATTGCAGGTCTAGGGCCAGTGGTCTGATCGTAGGTTTAGAGGATATCAGTATGCAATGTGACATCTGCAGGGGAGTCTCCTGAGGGTTGCAGCCATTATTGATTCCCTATGGTCTTCTTTTGAGGTCCTGTATCATTTCCATTGTTTTGTTGTGTTGGGCTTTATTCTCTTTTGTTTTGTTTGATTATGTTAAATCCAACGGCAGGAGAAGCTATTTCAAGGATAACAAGATATATTATGGTAGCAATTTTGGATTTACTCTTGGCTTGTTTTGAAATCCTTTATTGCATTCATTGTTTTGGTTTTATTGTTTCTATTCTATTCTGTTTGGTTTGATTTTTACTATGTCTGAAGTTATCAGCAGCTATTTTAAGACATCAAAAGACATTGTGGTAACTGCTGTTGATTCGTAATGTTTTGAAGTCCTGTGTCTCTTATACTGGTTTGTTTTGATTGGTTTTATTCTTTTATATCCTCTTTAAAATAAAAAAAAAAGAAATAGGGGTCAGAATAGAATGACCTCCTAACTGCTCTAAGGGAAAAAAAAAAAGAGTTTTTGTGTTGACTTAGTTGAGGCATCTAATGAGAATACCAGGCCTCTTAATATGTAGGGGGATTACAAATGCTTACCTTTACACATTTGTTCTTTTGGGTCTTACATTACTGGTATACTGCAGATGTCTTCCTATTTTACTGACTGACACCTGTTTAAAAAATAATAGACATTCTAAACTGCTACTGACTTGAAAATGCTCAAAAAAAGTTATTCCCGCCAAACATGCTTTCTCCTATGACCTTCCATTCTAATTCATGTGTTACCTGGGTCTCCATTCACCACTGCCCCCCACACCACCACAGCCTTCTCTGGACACTTCTCATGCTCATGCACGTGCCACATCAAGAGTCCCTCACATGCCATAATCTTCACAATGAATCAGCACAAGACAACACAACACGATGTCTAATGAATGCTTTTCTCCATGAATAAAAGCTTACATAAGACTTGCAGCTACTCCACCTTTTCTCTCTTGCTGCCCTGCAGGTCCTGCTTTTGTCAATGACTAACCACAGTAGTTCTACAAATGAAGATCTGGAAACCTTGAAATAGGCCAATGATGTGAAAATCTGTTTCAAACGAAGCACGAAACCAAATTATCTCCAGGGGTAATTTCACTTTCTCAGACCTAGACTCTGACTGCATCAGTGAGTCCTCAGGCTGTTTTTGGAAATTTTAGCACCTGTGATATTACAAAAAAGATACTGTCTAGGTGAAACCGGGAGCTCTACTTCATGCTTCTCCAAGTTCACCCTTCCAAGGCTTGGAGTCTCATGTGAAATACAAGCTTCTGGGTAAAACATAGACAATTGAGTCTGGATAACTTTGGCCTTCACAATCATCCATATAACACACTTAGAACAGTCCCTGACCCAGAGACACATTCAGTAAATGTCAGTCATTAGCTTATCAACAAGAGATGGCTGAGTTTCTCCACAACTTGCAGACCTCCAAATCAGCAAGATGAAAAGCTGTTCCTACATGCTAGGTCACTCCAAGGCAGAGGATTATGGCAATGGGAGATTTAATAGGTGGACATCATGGTGGAGCTGATACTTGTTTTGCATGGAGAGAAAAGTCTCCACACTTAGGAAAACAGCAAATGTCAGGACCAATGCAGAAAGGGGGCAAAACCCTGGAAGTGATTGTCTTGATTACTTTTCTCTTGTTGCTGGGTCAAAACTTCCAAAACTCAAAATTAAGGAAGGAAAGGTGTATTTAGCTCACAGTTTGTGGAGGTTTCAGTCCCTGACCAGCTGGCTCTAAAGCAGGGTGGTGTGGCTGAGGGGCAGCAGTTCAAGGAGGCAGGAGACAGCAGAAGGAACAAGAGCAGAAACGGGAAAATAAAGCCTCTTTTCCTCCCTTATATTTTAAGCAGGCCACCTTCCCCCCGCCCCACCTCCACCCTCTCCTGGTGGAGTCAGGTGCAGCTCTCACACCACCTCCCCGCCCTCCTCTTGCACCGCTGGGGATGCTTCCAAAGTGAGGCCACTGACCCCCCGCTGAGTTGCTCAGTTAAACTTTTAAACTTCTCAAACTGACACAATGTATCAACCATTCCAGCGAATAAATAAGTCAGTGTAATGACAGGAATGCTTGGTGACTCTGCAACAGATCATCAAGTGGTAGATTTGGCATCACTCAGAAAGTTAAAACCTAGGTAGTTTTTAAATTAAAACTGCAGTTAAATAGTTTCAGGCATCAAGTGGTCCATGCCTATAATCTCAGTATTCGGGAAGCTGAGGCAAGAGGATTGCCATGAGTTTGAGGCCATCCTGGTCTACCTAGTGAATTCAAGGTCAGCCTGAACAATATAAAACCAAAAAAAAAAAAAAGAGAAAATAGCTTCTGGAGCTACAAATCATATTACACTAATTTAACAGAATAAATAGCATTATAGTTTAGATCTAGAATGTCCCTCAAAAATCTCCCGTGTTCAGAGATTTATTTTTTGGAAGACAAGTGGATCAGGGGACACTATACTCCTCAGTGAATTGATCAACTGAAGAGTGCATTGCAGAATGCTCTCCTGGGTTTCAGTCTTGGTCTGGTTCCATCCCTTTCTATCCCCCTATTCCTTCCTTTTGGAATGGTAACAGTCACCCTTGCATTCTAACTTGCCTTTTGATTTTTTTACAGAGATTCATGGCTAAGAGTTTGCCTTGAGGATCATAGGAGACTTTGAACTTAGATTTTTTCAGCAAAGCAGTAATTCTTGGTGATGGACTAAATGCATTTTGTATAATGAGATTGACATGAGTCTTTGGGGGGGCAGGGGTGGAATGTTATGGTTTTGATCTTGAATGTCTCCCAAATTCTCATATGTGTAAAAGGTAACTGAATCTTGGGGCACTATATTCATCAGTGGATTAATCCTCTGATGAATTCATAGCTAAATGGGCTTTTGGAGGCTGGTTGGAAGAGGTGATTCACTGTAAGCATGACCCAGAAGGATCTATCGCCCTCCCCTGCTTGATTCAATTGCTCCATTCCACCTCCCTCCCCTGCTCAATTCAATTGCTCCATTCTACCTCTCTCTCTCTCTCTCTCTCTCTCTCTCTCTCTCTCTCTCTTCTCCTCTCCTCTCTTCTTTTCTCTTCTCTCCTCCTCTCCTCTCTCCCCTCTCCCCTTTGCCCTCTGCCCTCTGCCCTCTCCCCTCTCCCCTCTCTCCTCTCTCCTTTCTCTTCTCTCTCCTCTCCTCTCCTCTCCTCTCCTCTCTCTCCTCTCCTCTCCTCTCCCCTCCCCTTCCTGGACAACATGGCATAAGCAGCTGTTCTCTACCCAGGCCCTTTCCCCATCCCCTTTCTACCTTGGAGCTAGCTATGGACTGAACCCTCTGAAAACCATAAGCTTCTTCTCCTTTAAACTATGGGTATCAACTATTTTGTTCCAGTCATGAGAAAGTGACTGAGTCAAGTAGTTATTTAAACTAGGACACCAGGGATGGAAGAACCAGAAAAAATTAACTTCTGATCTTAGTATAGCTTTGTTGTCAGTGTCTTAGGAGATTTTCTCAGGCAAGTTTCAAGAACTTGATCGGGACAACAGAACCCTCAAAGGTTTCTTTTCATTAATCTGAAGTGACTTACATGAGTCAGTGTTTCCACAGAGGGGACAATAACCTATTTCTATCCTATTTAGTGTAATTATACACAAAAACAGGACTATCAGAGTAGCCACCGTATGCTAGGAATTACACTCATTGTCTATAATCTCCCTCCTTCCCACATCTTCAACAACACTGCCAAGCAGTTATTTTCTTCCCCTCTCAAATGGAAATACACAAATCTGAGAAGGCTGTGATGAGTTATCCAGGCTCATTTTATAGATAGTAAGTGGTGTTGCTAAGCATTGCACCCAAGTAATTGTCTCCAGAATCTGCACCAATAGACAGCATGAAAAACACAATTCATAGCAAGTAACCCTCAGTCTCTCACTGGAAAACTGAATCACAGTGATCCATTTATTTCTCTCAAGCATCAGGCTAATATAAATTTGGTTAAAATAATACATTAACAACAAACACAAAGGAAGGAGACATAAAAAAAAAAAAACCATGTCCAGCCTGTGTGGAAGGGAGAGTATCCATATAAGGAATGTTACCCTAATTTTTAGACAATGGTGAGGTGCAGGAAAGCTTACATCCTAATTTATGAGTAAATACCTGTCATTTAGTGTCACCTCCCGGTTCCCCACTGGCTGACCATACGGTTACTTCACTGCCCCCAACAACAGTGACCACATACACACACACAATGCAGATGTTTGGAGTCTGAAACAATTATCCCTTTTTTTCAGTAGCATCAGTTAACATACAAAGTTAAAATGCAAAATAAAATGAAACGGACTCCTGGAATATTAATACAAGAAGGGGACTTTATAGATCATGCCCCACCCTTTCATTACACAGGTAGAGACTCTTAAAACCAGAAGGATTGAGTCCCTCCATGCTCAAGATTATACGGGAAGTTAGTTTTAAGATAGGAAGTTGGTACTCTTGACCTGATAACTTATAGTAGAGCTTTTCTACTATACCTCAGAGAGAAAAAACTGACACACTCACAAAAAGTGAAAATTAATAAACTCATGTTAATGTCACAGTCATTAGTGAGACTACCACATACTGAACAATTCCAGCAAGAGATTCTGAATATGTGTCAATAAAAACAAAACAAAGCTTTGACAGAAAGAAAAAAAGAAAAAGAAAGAAAGAAAGAATATAACAAAGAAATATGATGTCAAAAGACTCAGATACAATTTTTCCTCTACACAGAAAAATGCTCCTTAGAAGATTGTGTACTTCTTTCTTCAAATTTGAAAAAAAAGAGTTAGACAAGCTTGAGAAAAATCAGAACAGAACAAAGATGATTAACCTTTCATGCAGGATCTACTTTCCTTCACACTGAGTCACAGCTCAAAATAAAATAAAGGCCTGACTCCGGTTTCTGATGGATTTTGGTGCCAAAAGTGAGCTGAATGAGGAAAGACAAGATCTGAGGTGTCAAAAAGAGGCCTAGGTCATTCATAACAAAAAGTCACCTTAGCCATCCAGGTAGCAATACTCTAGAAAGGCCTACGGTGGAATTCTGAAATCTTCTTCAATTTTAGAAGCATCCACTTAAAGTACTTGTACAATCTGCACTGGATGGAGGAGGAAAGAAGGTACCTGACTGGGACATGTAAGGAATCAGACACCAGAGGACAGTCACACAAAGTGACCAGAGGAGCTGCCCCTCACAAGAGGACAGTGACTGAAAAGGAGACTCATACCTTGAGAACCAAATAAGCGGTTGGTGCTGAGACGGCCGTTGGAAATTGAAGGACTGGGCCAGCTCGCTTGGGTCCTGAGAGAGGAGAGCTGGAGAGGGAAGAGCGCAGAAAGTGTGTGAAACCAGCAGGCTGAGGATATTGGAGTTAATCTGAGGAAATAACACCCTTCCGTCTGCTCAGGCAGATGGCAGGAGAGCTTTGGGGGGCACTAGGTACTCTCCAAGGAACACATAAAGGGCGTCCACTTGGGCACCGTAAAACAAGTGAGGAATAGGGAAGCTAATGTTCTGCGTGTTTCTGGGACAGTCCCTCAGTTTAGAGCCCCCGGCTGGTCCTCATACACAGTTCTGCCTTCATTTCCAGCAAAAACAATCTATGCCCATGCGTGAAGTTTAAAGTCTCTGTGCCTGGACCAAAGTTAAAAAGCTAGGAAATGATAGGTTCAGACTTGAAGCTCATCTTTGTCAGACAAATTCACCAAGATAACAAGCCCTGAATCACTAGCCTGTGTTTACTACCAAAATATATGTTTATGTAATTTCATTGCAATTGAGACCCAAGCAAAAATCAGTAGCAAAGAGAAGACTACCTTAGAAGATGAGCTACAAGGCTTTTTGACACAGATGGAACTTCTTGCAAGTACTTCAATTTTTAAAGTTAGCTCTCCTGGGTGTTCTTTTTAATATGCATGTCACAGTTGATAAGGTGTCAGCAGGCAGGAATCATATAATACTTACGGCAGACATCTGAAGAACATAATTGCCCCAGCTGACATGTGTGACTGCTCCTTCATTATCGTGTCAAGAGGACAGTTCTGCTTATAAATTGTTTGCAGTGAAAATAAAATAGGAAGCACTTGCCAAAAGTTTATTATAGCCTTTTAGAGTAACATAATTATAATTATAAAATGTTCTTCCTTGGTGTGAACATTTTAACTTGCTCTGCAGAGGGTTTCTTTTAGAACAGGAAGAAAATGTTATTCTGATGAAAGATGTTAAGCACAGAGCCTCCATTCATGGAAACTTTCGTTGAGTGATCATCAACTTCTTCAGAGGGTGTAGGTGTCCAAAGACTGCTGTGAGCATCTCAGCAAGCGACCTTGACACTGTCCCCCTGGTTCATCAGAAACCCAAGCTGATCTTCAGGCCCAGCATCAATCCACAGCTGAATTTTAAATGCAGCCAAGCCAGGAAGTAGCTTTCAGGCTTGTTCAAGTGAAAGACCCTTGGAATGGGTAACCCCCAAATCAGCTCCTTTGTCTGAATCCATTTCAGATTACAGCCTCCTCTCAGTGCCTGTGGAAGATTAGCACCAGGACTCCAAACAGATAGCAAATTCTGCAGACATTTGTAGTATCTTCATGTAACTCGCACACATACCCTCTTGTAGCCTTTCTCCTCTCACATTACTTATAAACCTACTGCAATGTAAATGATAATGCAAATAACTGTTCTACTGTATTGTTTAGGAAGTGACGACAAGGAAAAGTTCTGTAAGTGATCAGTAAAGATGCAACTTTCCCCAATATTTTTAATGCCTGTTTGGTTGAATTTGAGGACATGGAACTCAAAGATTCAGAAGGCTGACTATATACTTTACTTGGTATTCATAAAGTCTTAGGGATTCAAAGGTTCGTGAAGATGGTCTTATTTCATGCATTGATTTCAGGATGGAATAACTAAGCTGTGAGACATTATATTCCTTATCTGGGGTTAAACTGCTCATAAGCTTAACCCAAGAACCAGGGAGCAAGCCCAGTGTTTCCAACTCCCAGTCTGATCATCTTTCATCTA
>RJWM01019679.1:0-32589 GCA_004363535.1 Dasyprocta punctata | reverse complement strand
AGTGTCCCCTCTGAGCCAATCACTGCACTTGGCCCCGGAAATGTTGCCCTCAAGAGCTTGCTAGCAGCGCTGTTGAGCTGTTCTTTGGGATCCAGCTCAGCAAGATAGAGAAGATGAATCACCACAGAGACCCTGATGATCTCCCAGAACAGTGGCGATGACACATTTCCACAAATACCTCAGTCGGCCTTGGAGAAAAACACGGAGGCGTTGAGAGAATGCACGAGCCGTCGCAAGTGGTTAGGACTAGGAAACCTTGGGCAGAGGGCCAGAGGGAAGAGGAGGTATTCCAGGCAACGAAACAAAGGCTGGGGAGTGGAAGGTTACTTTGAAGAGTTTGAACAATCAGGAACTAAGGCTACAAGATGCTTGAATGACAGCAGGTTTTGGCATATGCACCTAATCTGGAAAGAAATGGGTGACCATTTAATAAATGTTGGGGTCTTGGGTTTAGAGGTTTCAGTTTTTCTTTTTATCTTTTCCTGTGCCTTAAATGTTTTCAAATAAAGAGATTTTGTGATAGGTGGTCTTTCTGTCATCATTCTCCAGACAGTAATAACAATTGGATTGGAAAGCGGTAAGCAGAAAAGCTACATATACTGCTATTGCAGTAATCTGGAAAGCTATAAAATCCTGTGACACTAAACGGGCACTGGAAAATGAAAAGACAATGGATAGACCAGAATTACATTTCAGAAGTAGAATCTTCAAGAGTTGGCAAAAGACTGAATTTAATTTTCCTTTCTAATTATGTTTTACTTAAATTATTATTTAGATTTGTTGGCATTCCTGGAGCAACCCCAAAAAAATTCCTAACTGAAAGGAGAAGCCAGATTGCAAATTAAAAGTGAATAATGCCCACATAGATAATTGAGTCAATTATACAGTGTGTTGAACACATATAAATGCATTTAGTTACACAACACCACATACTCCTCCAATTTAGACATATCTGAAGAAGATGTATGTGAATCTACATAAATTATAGGTCTCTAACCCAAACACAAATTGCCTTACCTGGCACAACTTTAAAGCTGTCCCACTTCCCTCAATCTTTTAATTATTTCCCTTTTGTCATGATTCATTGCCTGAAGGAGAGCCACTTGCCAGTGTGAAACTGTTTCAGATCTATAATGAACCTCACCTTGTCCTTGGTTGTCTTGACAAACATCTGGGATTTTAAGCAAAACAGCTTCAAGGTGGTTTAAATCCTAATCTATGCAACCTCAGACAAAGTACTTAACTTCATTCATTTTCCCTTTCCTGATCTGAATATGAGGATGAGAAGAATGTCCGCTTCCCTGGACTATAGGAAGGATTAAGTAATGTGATAGGTACCCATAAGAAACCCATACCCTCCTTAGAAAACAAAGCACAGACTAATCAAGTTTTCACAAGAGTCATTAATTTTCTAATTCTCTCCATTTGCAGTGATGGGTCGATTACTTCCTATTGTCACTTACTACACAAGCTTGATGCCCTGAATAAATTTTACCCCTCAACTGAGTGCCTTACCCAAGGTATTTCTGCAGTCTCTAGAATATAACCATACATGGCCATGAAGAGGTCTTTTAGTTATCTACCTGTTGCCAACTGCCACAGAGCAGAAACTACGCCTTCTAGGAGAAGAATTCTATAACCACTCTTTACCTTTACCCTCTAAACACATCATCAACCCTCTTGGGCTGGATCCAGAGCCCAGATCTGCTGCCCCTCATCTGTGGTCCATACTAAGCCATGCTGAACACCTCAAAGTTTTTCCATATGCCTACCTTCATTGCAAACTTTCATCAAGTTGACCATTTTTTACATGTATACTAACATGGTCTCTAAAAAACAACCTGACTTATACGCTAGTAACTCCTTTGGGGAGTAAATGCAGGCAAATAAAGGTGAAAGGAAAAGGAAAGTAAGGACGGCTAGAAGGAAAGCAAGTACAAGGTGACATGTTAACTGGCTACAGCTTCAAAACTTAGCTTATTTCTCAGTAGGATATTTCCAGAAAGACTATTTGGAGTCATTATTTCTTAGAACAGCCTAGAAATGTGGGTGTGAAGGAAAAGAAATTTGCCTACAAACACTTTGAAAAATTTCTCTTTTTGGTCCAAATCTATTCTAAGCTCACACCATGCCTGTACTTTGGGGTCTGTCATATGGTGCCTCTAAACAGTTGGGTCTTGTAGAATAGGACCTGAGTATAGGAGCATAGTAGGAGTCGGGTGTGGTGGCACACTCCTGTAATCCCAGCACTTGGGAGGCTGAGGCAGGAGAATCATTGCAAGTTTGAGCCACCCTGGGCTACAAAGTGAACCCAAGGCCAGTTGGAACTGCATAGCAAGACCTTATCTCAAAAACACAAAAGAAGAAACAAAAGGCATAGTAGGAACTCATGGATCAATCCCTACTTAGAGATACCTCCAGTTTGCCTCCCAGGGGTAGCAGCAAATAGTAGGTGTTTTAAAACCAAGGGAACTGTTTAGAGTTCCCAGGAACTACTTTGTCAGGAAAGTAGAGCCATGTGCTGAAGACTGGCAATCTAGTGAGGTTAAACTTGTCTCAAGAGATCTGTAACTTCAAGACAGTTCTGTTTCCTTAGTGTAATGTCTATGCCTGTCACGCTTGATGCTTCAGTCTTTTATTGGACAGCTTTTCCAGTTCATGTATACCAAGCTGTTTTTCCAAAGTGCATCACAGCACAGGTTGGAGTGATGTCTGGTGTCAGCCTTCCCCTGTGTCCTGGGAGCTAATCCTTCCTCCTCAGTGTGAGTTTTGTCTATTGTGGCGCTCCTGTCTTTTGCTGGGTTCTTTCTCAATGCTCCTTTGGAGTATCTAATGCCCCTCTGGAGTATCTGCCTGCAGCCTTGCTGTGAATTCACCCTCTCCCCACTAGGCAAGATTTATATTTTTGACACTCACTGTAACAGAGCAAGGTCTGGGCCTTTTCCCTCCTAGATGTCTCTTCCAACCCTAAAAGAACTGCAGAAATACCAGTATGCCACACCCAGATCCAAGCCCCAAATGAAGAATGGGTAACACCCACTCCCCCACCAGCACAGTATCTGAGGACTAGGAACCCAGTGAAGTGACCTTTCAAGCAACCTTTTCATATTCAAAGATACCTCAGTTATTGAACTCTTTCCAAATTCATGGAAACATCAAAAATTTCAAGAGCTGAACATATTTTTCCCATAAGAAATAATGGAAACCAAATAATTGTTTCTGAGGCTCAAAAATTACGCTTATAAATTCATTTTTCTAGGGCTCTAACAAAATTCATAATGATTTCTTTCTTTTTTTATGGTTCTCAGTTTTCCTCTTAGCTTTATTGCTGGTATCAATAACTTTATTTGGAGCCATGGTTTCGATATTTGACACAAATAAAGTACATCAAAAAATAAAGCGCAAGGATGAATGTTTTAACACATTAACCCAAGCACTATATGTTGTCTGGTGTGAGTAGCACTTAGACTGAAGCATCACCCAAATACAGCTAGAAAGTCAGGGGAGTTGAGGGAGCCACTCCCTTCCCCTCATTCAGCTAGGAACACAACACTACCCTAATGATGATCCACGTTTAACCTTAGGAGGTCTCGATGCCCAAGGCAGCGAATCACCAACACCAGTGAGAGACAGAGTGGGAGGCCACGGATTCAGAGGGGTCCAACCCTTTAAATACTGGAAGCCTGAGTTATGGAGCAATTGTACCTCTTCCTCCTCCCTTTCCTCTTTGCTCTTCTGCCTGTTCCTACCATCTGAAGATTTTCAATAAATATAGCTACTTACTACAGTGGGTACACTTGGCAATTCTTTGCTCTGGGTAGGCAAAAACCTGGACTATTTTGGGCTCATTCAACTGTAAGGACCCCTTTGTGTCTGTGGCAAGATAGGGCATGTGGCTCACTCCCAGCCAGTACAGATTTTTTCAAGTCAGGTTTTTCAGTTCCAATATTGAGCAAAGTTATAAACACCAAGCAAATTTGTTTAAAACTTTGCTGTTCGAGTACTGTAGTTCAAGCTTGGAGCTGTTCGACAACCGAGGTATCACTATATATTATCAAATTGGGGTGCAGGCATTTTATTTTATTGTATACCCCGGATTGTCCTGACAGTAGGTTGGCTTTTCATCTGGTTAAGGAAAATTACCGAAGTTGACATAGTGGCACATGCCTGTAATTCTGGCACTCAGGGAGTGTGAGGCAGAAAGATCCCAAGTTCGAGCCCAGCCTAGGCAATAATCAAAACAAGTGCAAAGGCCATGTGTCCAATCCCCAGGGCTTGGGGTAAGGGAGGTAGTCCCTAGTCCTACATCTCATCCTGAGTTTATCAGGTGCATTGGCCAAAGAGTAGCGTGGAGAAGAGGACCAGAAGAACCACCCCAGACTGACTACAAAATACAAACTGCATGTTTAGCTGCTTTGTCACATTCACTTGCAGAAGGTATTGGCCCAGTTTTCCCCTTCTGCATCCCTAACTCTAACCGGCTCCCACACATGCAGATACCTCAGTCACAGTTTTGAGCCCATTTTTAGTTCTGTAGTCAGCATCTGCCTCATAGGTGTGAAGGAATCAATTGGGGTGTAACTGCAGAACACCCTTTTAAGTGGTAAACATGTAATCATTCCTTCCACAGATTCCCAGAGAAAGAAGTTTTACAATTACACATTTTTATTTGTGAGTTGGTTATGTAAATGCTCCCATTTAATGTGAGCTACATGAGGCATAAAGAATGCTTGAACATACTCTATTTTCTGTATATTTGCATAAGAGGTTGTGATGCGGAAAAGAAGCAAAAAGCTTAGGATAAAAGAGAATAATATCAAGACTACAGGCCACATTTGCCCATAAAAAAAAAAAACAACAATAGTATTTTTGTTCATTTGTTCACTCTTTGCCAAATGGAAGGAGGGGTAGGGAATGGGAGGGAAACTTTTATTAAAATGTAGCAAACATACACTTTGTGATATGTGACAAATCCCTTCCTAATCTTTTCTCAAGCTTAAAGTGGAAAATAATTTCAAATTATCACCCCTCCATTTTCATTTGCACCTGGTGTCCTGCATTCTCTCTCCCAGAGGCCTGTGCCATTTATAGAACTTAGAGTCACACATAGGATGTGTAAAGGACAGAATCGTTTCTTCAGTAATTTTCACCCTGTGAACACCATTTGAAAAAAATTAGATGGTGCTTCCCGTACAGACCTGTGAGAGCGAGGCAAGACTACAGACTGCCTCTTACCCGAAGAATAACAAAGGAAATAAAGACAGCACCACAAATGCCAGGAAAAGTAAATTAACAGCAAATGAACAAGGCAAAAAAAGCATAACTTAATATATACTTGAAAAAGAAACAGTTTCTGCCTTGCCTAATCTAGATCCTAAAAGTGGTCCCCAACTTGCTGAAACAGTGCTAGGAAAAGAAGGTGTTCTCAAACCATGAGCATTTCTCTTCATATCCCGTAGGCAAATGGCGAGGAGCTAATGCAAGACCTGGTAGGGGGCAGAGGGGGCTCCAAGGATCTTTTAATAGCTCTGAAAGGGGGAAAAAGCAGAGGAGTAAGGTAAAAAACCAAATTACATTGAATTACTCCCCATAAGAAGCAAATTACAAAATTTGAAGATAAAGAAAATAAAAGGAAAGATTCTCTGAGGCAGAGAGCCAGTGGAAGCTGTTACATTGAAAGCACAGTGAAAATCGCCTTTCCACAACCTCTCCGCCTCATCGTTAAAACTGGCTAAAACTCACAGGCACTCTAATCCTTTCACTGTGCTAAGCAGAAATGAAAGAACAAAATAAGGAAGTGAACAACCAGGGCTGATTTAGGAGGAATCAGAGGTACTGATTCATAATTACAGAAGGGCTGATCTGAAGCCTGGGCTTCCCTTGGTAGATTGGACATACCCCTGCAAAGTGGAGTGAATCTGAGACAGGACTGTTAAGAAAAATCCCCAAGCTGAAAAAGTAAAAGCTAAACTCACTAACAAATGCTATAATCAGCCCCAGACTCCTCATAAACATTTGCTGAAAAGTAGATAGAACACAATATTGAGGCAGTAAGCTGGCATTCTAAGTGGAACTGCAAGCAGATCTCACATTAGTAAGCAAAAGAACTGAGATGAGTTTGGCAATACTCCAGACAGAGCTCTTCACACTAAACCCAAGTGAAATGGGAAGAAATAGCATGGCAACTACACTGTTATCCTAGAGAAAAATACAATATGAATGTATACAGCATGCAAAAACCAGATGAAACTTTCTTCTAAGTGCTCCAGATAGAACTTAATAAGAAAATTAACTCATAGGATCAGAAACTTAAAGACAACCTCATAAGACAACAACATTAGATGTACAGGAAAAAAAAGAAGGTAAGAACTTGAAAACTCACCATTTCCTACTAGGTAAATTAGACACTCCAAGAAATAAACTACACACAATTCATACTGAATTACTGACAAAGGGGAAGGTCTATTCTTGAAAGCAAACAGGGACAAGAGAAGCACAAAGTATAGATGCTCAGAACAGAGCCAGGCTGAAGACCGTAGTGTCCTCAAGGCAAAGACTCCAAGAGATAGAGTAAAACCCTTGAAAATGAAAACTAAAGATACATTAAAATATAGCAATGGATTCTGACCCCATTCTTGATGTGTTACCGCTGACAGCCTTAAAGCCCCCCATTCCCTCCTCCCCTTCTGCCCTCCACCTGTGCAGTGTGAAGGGGGCCTCAGTGCCCCTTTGTCAGACACTAAAGAGAAATTCAAACCACAGAAGCCCCGAGTGTGTACGGAAACTTCATCCTGGGCCCCAACCCATTACCACCATGAGTCCCTAAATCAATTGCCTTCTCTTGCTCTCTCAAGCAATCTTTGAATCTGCCTGGGAACATGCTCTCTGCACTCTCAAAAAAGCAAAAAACACATAACAACAGCAACAAAAACAAAAACAACTTGCTGTGTAATACATCTTTTCTTGAACAGTTAATACTCATATGATTAGATCAATTTTACACGTCTATATCTGTTAATCTAAACAACCCTTTTGAGGGTAACAATATGCAACATTACGACCATTGTCAAACTCCTATCATCTCGTTTTATAAACCTATAATGTTATTGGATTGGATTTGTTGTTGTTGTCTCTTTTGCTTTTTGTCTTTCTTTTCTGTGTCTTTTTCTCTTAAATAAAAAAACCCACATCTTTTCTTACCTTACTGCAGTGTGTGTGACATCAGTCTAGACAGCAAACAAATTTGGAGTGGGAAAGTCCATTTCACCTTTGTAGGATGATCAAAAGAGATATTTATTAGAAGATAATGTCCCTATAATGTTGGAAAAGCAATCTACAGTTTAATGCAGCAAAGAATGTTTTTCAGAAAAACTGATATTGAATGATGATACTGGTAAAATTATCAAACTCCACATGTAAAGAAAAGTTGTTCGGAGAACAAGGTGAAATAAACAACTTATAGAAGTAAAAATATAACAACTGTTAGACTTCTCCGTAGCAATGTCTACATAGTTTTGATAGAAGGATATTATATCTGGCCAAGATGGGATTCATTTATTAAGGTAAGAGTCAGATACTATCCAATGTGATCAAACTCATAGTTTTCATAAACACTTCTTGGAAAAACCGGTAGCTGTAAACAAGACAACTGAGAAATTAGTGAAAGTAATAAATTCAGGAAGGAAGGTGTGGCATGTAGTGGACATTAAACTGATATAAAATTCAATTGAAGTAGCAATTATGTGTATAAAATTAAATGTTATAATGTTGGATGATATAAAATTAGTATATAATTAAGGGAACTAACTTTTTTATTTTAAACAGAAAAAGTAAAAACTAACACAGTTTCAAAACAGACTAGTAAAGTTACAATAATCAACACATCATGCATCGTTATATTCACAGTAGTTGTTCTGAGTACAAGATATAGGCATGAAACATTGTCCAGGAATTATTGACACAAAACTTTTCTTCAGTGAACCAAGAGGAACCAGCTGTATAATTATCTTAACTGTCTTGTGTGTGTATCTATCTATCTATCTATCTATCTATCTATCTATCTCCTTGTCCCTTCCTTTCTTTCCCCTTTCTCCCATCACAGTTTTTCTTTTCTTTTGAACAGATTCTTCCCTATGCACAATATCTATTGTGCATTTTGAATCTTATTTTCTCTTTCAGATTCTCGCACTACTAAGAAAATACTATGTTTACATATGTGGGTCTGATTTATTTCACTTATGAGTATGATCTTGAGTTGCATCCATTTACTTACAAAAGTCTCAAGTTTATCTTTCTTTATTGCTGAGTAGTATTCTATTATATTAAAAAACCAGATCTTTTTTGTCCATTCCTCAGTTGATGACCATTTGGGTTGCTTTCAGGGTTCAGTTATTATAGATTGTGCTTCTATAAACATGGATGCACATATATCACTGTGGTATGATATTTTAATTCTTCTGGTAATATACCTAGAAAGGGAATAGCTGGGTCGAATGGGACCACTAATCCTAGTTCTTTGAACAATCTCCACACTGATTTCCTCAATGAATATACCAGTCTATATTCCCACCAACATTGGAGAAGAGTTCCTTTTTCCCACAGCCCCATTAGCACTTTTTATTGGTTGTTTTCTTCATGATAACCATTCTTTTTGGAGTGAGATGGAATCTCAGTGTTGTTTTAATTTGAATCTCTCAAATGACCAATGATGTTGAACATTTTTTCATATATTTATTTGCCATCTGTCTTGGTTAATTTTTTCTCATTGCTGGGACAGAATACCTGACACTAAATTTTAAGGAAGGAAAGGTTTGCTTAGCTCCCAGTTTGTGGACGTTTCAGTCCATAATCAGCTGGCTCCAAGGTAGGGTGGCATGGCACAGGATAATGCTTCAAAGTGCCAGATGATAGCAAAAGCAGCCAGAGCAAAAAGGGGAAGAGAAACCCTCTCTTCCTTCCTTAGATTATAAGCACCATCTCCCAGCTTTCTTCTTGCACAAGATGAGGATGTTTACAAAGTGAGGACCCCGGCTCCCTGCTGAGTGCCTTAGTTTAACTTCTAAACTTCTCAGGTTGACACAATATGTCAACCATTACACAGTTTGTATTTCTTCATCTGAGAAGTATGTGCATTCATCTCAAATGCCCATTTTTGGATTGGGTCTTTAAAATTTAGGGGCCTGATATTTTTCAATTCTTTGTGCATTCTAGATATAGGTCCTTTGTCTGAGGGACAACTGGCTATAAATTTTTCCCACTCTGTGGGTTGTCTTTTTACTTTGTTGGTGATTTCTTTTGTTGTGCAAAAACTTTTCAATAAGATGAGATTTCATTTGCTGATTCTTTGTTCCTTTTCCTGTGTAGTTTGGGTTTTGTTCATGACAGCTCTGCCTACACTTCTGTCTTCAAGATTTCTACCTATTTTCCAGGATATTTAGTGTTTCTGTTTTAATATTTGGATTTTTAATTCATTTTGACTTTAGTGCATGGTGATTGATATGGGTCTAATTTTAGTTTTTGGCAGGTGGAAAGCCAATTTTTCCAACACCATTTATTAAAGGAATTATTTTTCTTCTGGTGAACATATTTGGCTCCTTTTTCAAAGATAAGGGGGTTTAGTGTGTTTGTAGTTGTGTCTGCATCTTCTATTTTGTTCCACTGCCCCTCAGGTCTGTTTTTTGTTTTTTGCCAATATCATGCTGATTTTTTCACAGTAGCTTTGTAGTATAATTTTAGATCAGGGAATGTGATGCCCCCTGACTTGCCTTTGTTGCCCAGAATTGCTTTTGCTATCTTAGGTCTCTTCGATTTCCAGAAGAATTTTATGAATGTTTTCTCTAGTTCTGTGAGGTATGCTAATGGTATCTCTGATTTTGGATGAAGGGTAATACTTGTCTCCTGTATTGGGTGATATGCTATGTCCCCCCAAGTCCTCTTTTGATGGGGCTAAGTCTGGTGCTTGCTTGTGTTCAGTTTGTTGTCTAGCTCCGTGATTGGCGATGTGAGTGCTGCACCCGCCCAGGGGTGGAGCTAAGTTAGTGTAAAGGAGGTGGGTCTTCCTCTTGCTCGCTTCCACGCTTCCGCCTCCTCTCACCAGTGCACTTTACTGCTTGTGGCTGCCATGAACGGCAGCCCTGCCACACCATGCTGCCTTGGAGCCAACTAAGTATGGATTAAAACTCCCAAAAAACTATAAGAAATAAACCTCTCCTTCCCTAATTTTGGGCATCAGGTATTCTGTCTTGGCAACGAGTGAAAAATAACTAAGACACCTCCAGAAATGATTTTGGAAGTATTGCTTCCCCATCAATTTCCTTAAGGAGTTTCACCATTAGTGGCATTAGTTCTCTAAATTTCTTGTAGAATTCAACTGTGAATCTGTCAGGGCCTGGGATTTTCTTTGTTTGTAAATTTTGAATTACATTTTGAATTTCATTGGTTGATACCAGGTTATTTAGAATTTTTATATCTTCTTTGGTTTGGGCAATTGGATTGTGTGTAAGAATCTGTCCAATTCTTTTGTGTTTTCCATTTTATTAGAATATAGGTTCTCCTAGTAGGTATTGATGATCTTCTGGGTTTCTGAAGGATCTCTTTTGGTTTCCCCCTTTCATTCCTAATTGCTTGAATTTGTGTTTTTTCTTTCCTCTTTTTGCTGAGGTTGGCTAACAGTTTGTCAATTTTATTAATTATTTCAAAGAACCAACTTTTCAGTTCATTGATTCTTTATATTGTTTCCTTAGTCTCAACTGCATTGATTTCTCCTCTTATCTTCATACTTTCCTCCCTTGTTTGAGCTTTGAGTTTGATTTTTTTTGAGAAGTTTGAGGTTCAATATTAGGTTGTTTACTTGAGCTCATTCTGTTAACCTGATGTGAGAGTTTACTGCTATAAATTTCCCTCTTAGGACTGCTTTCATTTGGTACTATAAGTTTCAGTATTTGTAATAGCATTACTGTTTAATTTCATACACTGTGTAATTTTGTGATAGTTTCCTCTGTGACCTATTGGTTGTTCAGGAGTGTCTTAATTTCCATGTGTTTGTGTATTTTTTGTGACTTCTTTTGTCATTGATTTCCAGTTTCATTCTGCTATGGTCAGACAGTGTGTAAGGAATGATTTCAATTCTTCTACATTTATTTAAACATGTTTTGTGGGATAGTATGTGGTCTATTTTGGAGACTGTCCCATGTGCAGCTGAGAAAAAAATGCATTCTGTTGATTTTGAATGAAACACTCTGTAGACATCTACCAAGTCCACTTATTCCCACACTTGGTTTAATTTTGATATTTCTTTGTTGATTTTTTGTCCAATTGATCTATTTGTGAGAGTCCTGCACTGCAATTGTGCTAGTGTTTATTTGGTTTTTCAAGTCTGTTAGTATTTGTTTTATATAGCTGTATGCACTGATGTTTGGTGCATAAGTATTTATGATTGTTATTTCTTTTTGGAGATTTCTCTCAACAAGTACGTAATGACCTCTGGCTCTTTTGATCTGTTTTGGCTTAAAGTTTATACTCTCTACAAATAGGCTAGCTACTTTTGTTTTTTTCCAAGTTCCTGATGGAGAATTGTTTTCCATCCTTTGACTTTTAGTCTGTGAACTTCCTTTTGAGTTAAATGTGTTTCTTGAATGCAGCATATTGTTGCATCTTGTTTCTTGATCCATTCTGCCAGCCTGTTTTTTTTGGTTGGTGAGTTAAGGCCATTTACATTGATGGTTATAACTGATATGTATTGGTTTATCTTTTTCATGTTATTTTCCTGTTGGTAGTTCCACATCTTTGTCCTCTGTTTAATTGCTTGCTCTGCTTTTTGGTTTCTTTCTGTTGGTGTTTGTGCATTTGTGGTCCTTGTTATCTCTTTCTAATACATCCTTCAGAGCATTCTGCAGAGCTGGTTTGCTGGTCATGAATCTCTTCAGTTGTTCGTTGGCATGGAAGTATCTTATTTCTCCATCAATTTTGAAAAATAGTTCTGCACAGTACATCAGTCTGGGTTGAGGATTGTTTGCTTGTAGGACTTGAGGGTTTTTAGGCTCTCCTTAATTTGAGGGTTTGTGTTGAGAAGTCTGTTATGGCTTTCCTTTATAGTTGATCTGTTTCTTCTCTCTAAGAGCTTTTAATATTCTGTTCTCGTGCTGAATTTCTGGAATCTTGATTATTATATACCTTGGTGTAGATTTATTTTGGTCATGGCTACTTGGAATTGTATTTGCTTCATTTATTTATATGTCAAATTCTTTATCCATGCTTGGGAAGTTTTTAGCCATTATTTCTGTGAAAAGGTTTGTATGGCTTTTGTGCTGTCCTCAGCTTTTTTTTTTTACTAACTCAAATCAATCTTATGTTGTTCTTCTTTGCTTTTGTTGCTGCTGGATTTATTTTTCATGGCCTCTTGCTATTGTTAACGTATTTTTCTTTTCCTGGTTGCTAGCCATATTCCTGTCTTCTAAGTCTGATTTTCTATCCTGGACTTCATTCAATTTGTTGCTTATACTTTCAGTGGAGTGTTTAATCTCCTGGATTTCTGTTTGGATTTGTTTCATTGATTGCATTTCTTGTCTATATTGGATATTCATGGTTTTCATCTTTTCCCTAAGTGCCTCTATTTTTTAATCTCTGTTTGCTTTAATTTCTTTCATATTAATTGTCATTTCTTTTTGTACCTTAGAGATGATTTGTTATAAATATAATAGGGGCAAATTTTATGGGTATAGGATGACCACATTTTGGGTAACTGTAGGATACAGGTGTGAGGGGTTGGAACAGAAAACCTAGGAATATTGCAGTGAACCAGGAAGGGAAGAGACAGTGTTTACCCACATGAAAGTCTCATAAAATCAAGCAAGATAGTCAAAAAAAGAGAGGAAGAGGACTAGTGGAGTAATACAAAGGGAAAGTTTAGAGATCTAAATCATCAATGAAAGGGAAAAGAAGGGAGAAAAGAAAAGGAAAAGAAGAAAAAGAGAGGAAAAGAAAAAGAAAAAACAGGAAACAAAAATAACCCCACACATGAAAAAAATCAACAAACATACAGAAAGAAAAATAAAACAGGGCAAAACAGAACAGAGGGAAAAGGAAAAAAGCACAAACAAAAAACAACAGCAATGAAACAATAAAAACAAAACAAAACATGCTAATCAAGCAGAGTACTAAGAGATAAACCCATCAGACAGAGAAAAATAAAAGTACTGAGATTCTTCAAGTGTCTACAGTTCTGTGATAGATTCAAGTCTTTACCAGAATGTGTACTCTAGCCAAGATTACAAGTGGATTTGTGTTGGGTTTGGAACTGATCTTTGTCTCTGGACTTGGGGGATGGGATTAGTTTTCTATAGCTGGAGTTCTCCAGCCACTTAAAAAAGAAAAAAGAAAGCAGAGAAAAAAGAAAATAAAAAGAGAAAAAATAGGGAAAATAAAGTGAAAGAAAAAAATAAAGGAAAAGAAAAGAAGGTGGCTCTACCCACTCACCCGCTTCTATTCTGTGAGCCTTTGTCCCCAAACACAAAGTTGGTTCACTTAACTTACCACCTGCTAGCTCCTATTGTTACTGTTGCTTTGGGCTTTTCTGCACCACTAGTCCCACCTGCCTATTGTGTGCACTCTAGCCAGGGTCCTACTGCATCACTGGCTTTTCTATTGGTCTCCAGTCCCAGAGTCCCATCAATGGAGGGAGCAGGAGCTCGCCTTGGATTCTCTTCCTGCCAGTTGCTATGGCCCCAGGCCATTTGGAAACTAATTTTAAAATGGACAAAGTGTTATAAAATTGTAAGAATACTAATACTTTTATCTTTCATTGTAAGGAAATGAATATCATTAGTGAAGCATATCTACTAATAAGATGACTGTAACTTCTTAAAAATTTTTTATAATCTTCTTTTCAACTTTGCAAAGGTAGTTCTTGGAGAACAATAGTCTCTATATGGCTCATTGACTATGGAAATATTTTATTTGCTCATTTTGTTTAACCTCCTTACTGTTGACACAGGCAATGTAACCAGAAAAATTTTTATTTTGCAAACAATATGAACAACTTAACATCTATTGCATCATTCATGAATCATCATTCCTTTCAAAGGTATTTCAGTATATGCTCCTGTATTAGAGGAATATTATGGGGCCTAATATCTTTTTATCAAAGAAATAACTTTCTGTAATATAACAGTGTCTTCAGTTTGTCTCCCTTCTTTTATCCACTTCAATAAAATCATTTCTTTACATCACTTATGTCTCACATACAGCACATAGGTTGAGATTTAGATATATATTCATGAAGTAAATACTAGATTCATGAAGCGAATACTAGATTCATGAAATGATTACTAGAATTAAGTTTGGTTAATGTTCATAATATTATTTCTGTTCAGTGAATTTTTATGTAATTTTCTATTTCCATTTTGTGCCCTTCTGTATAACTTCAATTTCCAATCTTGAGAATGAATCATTTTTATGAAAACAGAAAGTCGTTATTCAAAAATAATGGAAACAAAGAGATGTGTGTGTGTGTGTGTGTGTGTGTGTGTACATATATATGCATGCATTCCTGTGGTACCAAAATAAGTTAACCACAAATATACTTTGGGACACTTAAATATTGGTGTCATTCTTTAGTAATTTGTAAATAATAGTAATTAAACATTTTTAAAATTTACTTAAGATTTCCTTGTGTTAAAGTAAAGAAAGGTCCAAAGGAAATTACTAACACTACTGCATTTTAAAAGAGAGCAAACATATCTCTTCAGTATAACTACCCATCTTTTATTTACACAAGATTTAAACAGGTTTTTTTTTACTGTTTGCTTAGATTAGTAAATTGATGAGATGGGGCACTGACTGTCCTTCATGATCAGAGTCAGTAGAGTACTATTAAAGATAAGTGGTATTTCCAAAAAGCCAAGCAGCCAGAGAGGTCTTTATCTACCTGTGACAGCTACAGGTAACTAAACAGGATTCACATATCTCTACCCAACCTCCTGTTGTTCCCATGTGGCATGCCCATTCTCTAGTCCGTGTCTGGTCTTGTAGTTTCTCCTTTGTGATTTACTCTCCAAATGGGTCTCAACTCTCCAGAACGGATTATGTAAGGGTATTTTGGTTGTGCAAATGCCTGAGGAACACTACTGATTCACAAATGGTCAGAAATCACAGCCCCACACAATGATGTCAAACTCAACTATGTGGAAAATCACAACTTCAGGACTTCACAGGGCAACAACAGTTCAGACTTCACTATCTCAGCCATGTGGTCACTCTCTTCTCCAGTAAAAGTTTATCATACGAAGCATATATTTTTACAAAGAATCGCGTATGGTTTTGTTTCATCACTAGCTTGGTTTCTTTTCTCTTATTGCCAGGACAAAATACCCAACACCCTAAATTAAGGAAGTAAAGGTTTATTTATCTAACAGTTTGTGGAGGTTTCAGTCTATAATCAGCTGGCTCCAAGGCAGGGTGGCATGGTACAGGGGCAACACTTCAAGGCTACAGAAGATAGCAAAAGCAGCCAGAGTAAAAGGAGGAAAGAGCAAGCCTCTTCTCCCTTGTATTGTAAGCAGGTTACCAGCCCCTCCCCCAGGGTGTAGCAATCACAAAATCTCCTTACCCTCCCTCCTCTTACACAGGCTCAGAATGTTTACAAAGTAAGGACCTGGCCCCCTGCTGAGTCCCTTAGTTAAACTTCTAAACTTTTTGAGTTGATACAATATATCGACCATTACACTAACCAACTGTTATACTGGCGTAAGTCCATCTTAATACTTCTTCCAAGACCTTATAATATCCAATATCATGCTAGTCACTGACAAATACAGTGAATTCAAGTCATTTTACAATGAAGATTTAACAGCTTGGTTGGTGTTCTGGTTTGTTTAAATGTCCCCCCAAAGCCTCATGTGGTCATGGGAGGTGGCCCTTTCTAGGGCAGCTGAGTCTAGTGTTTGTGATTTGTTCATTGTCAAGGGCTGGGATTGGTGGCATAAGTGCTGTGCCCACCAGGGGTGGGGAACTGGCATATAATATAAGGGAGGGAAGGAGTCATGCTCTCCACCTTTCTTCCCCGTTCACTCTTGTTGCTCACAGTTGCCATGAACGGCTGCCCCTTAGCCATACCACCTTGCCTTGGAACCAGTTGCATATGGAATGAAGCCACCAAAAACTGTAAGCTAAATAAACCTTCCCTTCCCTAATTTTGGGCATCAGGTATTTTGTCTTAGCAAGGAGAGAAAAGTAACCAAGACAGTTGGAAAGTCAATTTAGTCAAGCTGGAGGTGAAAGAGCCCATACCAGATCACAGTCAGTAGAGAAATAAACAAATAGTGATTGACTAAGAAAGGGAAACAATAAGTGCTATGTTTTCTAGAAGCCCTGCTATGAAGATAAGGGTAGGGGCAGCAATAGAAACAGATCAAAGAAAGCATTTTTTTCTACAACTGGTTTTGGTTTAGGCTTTCTTAAGAAAGGAGACCATGGGCCATATATAAATGTTTGGTTTACCTGCCCACCTTCTCTTCTCCCTTGTTGTTTGGAATAGCCCCTGATGTTATTTGGAGAAATTTTCTTCACTCTATGCTGTCTGACTGCTAGTCTGCATGGGTTTCTGACCTATCCAAGAACATCCAATCATCTCTCCAGGGACTTTAAAATTTGAGTGACTGAAATCAGTACCAAAACAAAACAAAAAGCAAAAAACAAACAAACAAAAAAGGGTAGAGCCAATTCACTCCAATGATAGTGGAATCTGGCTCCTGGTTAAATGCCTGTGTGATTTTTTAGGCCTGACCTTAGACCTTGCAAAACCCCTACCTGGCAGGCCTTGGAGGGGAAATATACTTCCCTGCACCAGCCTTCCTATCCAGGCAGTGTCTTGTGGCCTCTGAAGGGGGCTCCAGGAAAGACTTAGGGCCTCCTGCCCAGATTCTCAGCTTTCATCTCCCCGGTGGATTCATTCTTGCCTCCGTGTATCTGTGGCCTTGGGTAGTGGTCTTTTCCTGGCAGCCTTGCTGAGTCCTCCTTACAGGAAAAGAGGAAGGGAACCCCCAAAGAAATTTTTCCACACACAGACTCAGTACCCAGTATTCCTAGCCCCTCCCCTGGCCTCTTCCCCCACTGCTGCACCACAGGGACCAGAAAACCTCTGGAGCCTTTTCCTTAACAGTAAGATGAGCCCCAACCATGCTGATCCATGTGACTCCTGACTGGCTTGCAGTTTGATGGCAAAGATAGAATAGGAAGAGCAGTGCTTTGGTCTTAGTCTCGGACTATACCTCGGACGTGGCTAAAGCCTTGCTTTCTTTGTTTTTGCATTGGCCAGAATGATACCTGTCAGCCAGCTCTCTCCCAACTCAGCTAAACTCATGACAATTGGTACTGAGGGCACTGTGCATGACGGAGAGAGAATCTCACCAGGTCTGCTTACCAGGTTGAGCTCAGACTTGTATCCTCCTGACTAAGTCTCCCAGCGAGTTGGGGTTATTGTGCATGTGCCACACACCTGGCTAAGTTAAGACTTTTACCTCGAGACATTTTCTAATCTATTTTTATGCTAAATGTTTCTTTACATTGTCATGTCAAAATTAGTTTATCATAAATTTGAAAATATTAAATTAAAAATCTTTATAAAATGTTGAGAAAATATTTTATTCCAAATAAAAGAAAACAGTCTCATAATCAACTCCAAACGATCTTTAGAAAAATCTGTCTGAAAAAACTGTTGTTAGGGCCGGAAGTTTGGCTCAGTGGCTTAAGCACCTGCTTGGCAGGCTTGAGGTTGTGAGTTTGATCCCCGACAGAAAAAAAAAGAAAAAAGAAAAAAAAAAAAAGAAGAAAAAGAAAAAAAACAGTTGTTTTGGTTATGTCCTAAGTAAAAGATAAAGTACATACAAATGACCGGCAGAGGGAGCCCAAACCATGCATGTGTTTATTTTTCTTTTCAATATAGTTTTTTTGGGACTTGCGTTACTAGATTTCTCAAAATATAAAAGACCTTCATTTTTCAAGAATTTATATAAAAGCATATAAATGATATTATTTAACGTTACTGTACTGCCAAGTACTGTAAGAAAACTGTAAAGCCATAAGGGGCTCTGTAAATGTGACCCCCACGCTATGCAAGTTCCCCAACCATGAAGCACTGGAGAATGAGAGAGTCTGACTTTGAACCAATTCAAAGAAAAATATTCCTTCATCTCTCCCTCTTTCTGTCCCCCTGTCTCTTTCTTTTCTCTGGGACTCTTGTAGTAACTCCTCAAAAGCCACACAACTTTACCTATTTCAGTTGAAATATTCTGTGAATCCTATGAAAACTTTCAGTTCTCATTGCAGGGAGCATACTTATTACAGGTGCCTTCAAAAGAAACAGGAATGCTCTAATGGCTACTGTTAAATCACACCATAGGTTTGTCTCAAGAAAGAGAAGGAGCCCATTTCTCATGGAAATTCATTGCAAGTCAATTTGCTGCAACTGCACATGTGTCTCTACATTTTCGGGGGGACACTTGCTCTAGTTAGAGGTTTTTGTTTATAGGCAAGAGAATCCAGCTAACTTAACAGCAGAATATATTGAAAGGTACTGGTTTATACTATCCTTTCAATAATTTGTGATGAAACATTTTGGAAAATAGTTGATAAGTACATTCATAAATTTGAACATGCTTAGTAAAAATTTAGGTCAAATATATACTTCCTAGAAAACTATGTCCAAAATTTCTTAAGCATAGAAGAAAATAGAATAGAACTATTTTTAAATGGATTTATTATTAAAAATCTTTGTAATAAAAAATGAAAGAAAATCCAACAAACATGAAAGCCTGCAGGTTTTAATGTTTCACTGGCAAGTTCCAACAAATATTTAAGAATGAAAAACTTCATCTGAAATGAAGCCTTCTACAGAAGGAAAGAAAAAGAAAGTAACTCAACTCCTTTTATGAAGCTTGGCTTACCTTGATATCAAAGTCTAACAAGAAATTTCCATTTTCAGGAAGATGGAGTAGACATGTTTTTTTCTTTTCTATTCTTTTCACTAAATCCAGCTACACATCATAGATATGCTAAATAAAGTGAATACAAAATGACTCTGAAAGGTGGAGAAAAGGTAAGCTGGCTGAGGACCATGAACGTGCAGGATAGACAGCACTAAGTACCTGGGATTTTCCTGGCATTTGCAGACTGAGTAATGGAGACATCAGCAACTCAGAAATGCCTGAGGGCACAGATGCAATGTCTTCAAAAGCCTGGTTTCCTCATTGCCAAAGGACCAAAAAAGGGCAGGCTGGAAGACAGAAAATTTCTAAACCATAACCTCTGCATTCTAGCCATGGGCCTCAGGAAAGACTGTTCTCAGCCTCACTGACCATAGCCCAGCTGATAACCTGAGCTCTATCCTGGCTGGGTTGTAACAAGTTCCCCTCCCAAACAGGTTCAATCTATACCAAGGCATCATAACTTAGCTTTTGAAAGCTTAAAACAAGGGAAAAGGAACTTAAAACAACTGGAGAGGAAGAACATATTATGTGTGAGGCAGGAGGGTGGGGAGGTAGAGCAATTCAAATAACAGCTGATTTCTCTTCAGAAAATACACAGATTAGAAAGATATGGCAAGACATTTCAAATGATAAAAGAAAAGAACTGGCAACTCAGCATTCTGTATCAGCAAAGATATCCTTCAGACTTGAAAGGGAATCAAGACATTCTCAGATGAAAACAAGCTGAAAAGAATTTCTCTCTGTCAAGCGTGTCCTAAAGAAATAGTTAAGTCATACTTAAAGGTGACTGACTATTTTCTCCCTAATATCAAAAAAGAAAAAAAAAAAAAAAAAAAAAAAAAAAAAAAAAAAAAAAAAAAAAAAAAGGAAGGCTCTTTGCTCCCAGAATGTCTATCTAACTTTGTTACACAGATTTAACACAATTCCTATTAAATTTGAGCAGGATGTTTGTTTTGTAGATACAAACAAGATTATTTTAAAATGAATAGGGAAAGGCAAATAAACTATAACATTTAAAAACAATTTTTAAAAAGAACAGTAAAATTGGAGGAATCATTCCACCTAATTTAAAGACATTACACATCTACCACAATTAGAACTGTGTGGTACCAGCAAAGGGACACACACATAGGTCAGTGTAACACAATGGAGGATCCAGAAATAGACATAGCTATATACAAGCATGGCCAGCTGAGTTTTCACAAAAATACAACAGTAGTGCAGTGGAAAAGCGTTTTCAACAAGTGGTGCTGAAGCGACCGATGTTATAGGCAATAAATAAATAAAATATAAACCTCAAATTTCACTTCTCACCTTATGTTAAGATTAACTTAACATGGATCACATAAACGTTTTAGAAGATAACATAGGAGTAAATTTTGTGACAAAGGGATTAGATAAGGGTTTTAGGTGCAAAATTAAAAACATGATCCATGAAAGATAAAAATTTATAAATTGAGCTTCTTCAGAAATAAAACTGCTTCTATGTGAAAGATTTTAATAGAAAGATGAAAAAAAATCCTAAAGACTGAGAGAAAAATATTTACAAACCACACATCTGACAAAGAACTCATAGCAGAATAGAGAGCTCTCAGAACAAAATAGTAAAAAAAATCAAATAACGTAGAAAATAAAGGCATGAAAAGACTTTTCACAGAGGTTGACATACAGATGACTAATAAACACATGAAAAGATGCTTAGTATCATCAACCATCAGGGAAATGCAAATTAGTGGCAAAATGGGATATCACTATATACCTATTAGAATAATGAAATAAAAACAATTGCAAAGATATCCCAAATGCTAATGAAGATAAAAGAAAACAGATTATTTACAACTTGCTGTTGGGAATGCAATATGATACAGCCACTCTGGAAAACACTCTAGCCATTTCTCACAGAACTAAACATACAATGACCATATGACCCAGTAATGGCACTCCTAAGCCATCTACAAGCCTGGTCTTTTTCCAGTACTCCATAGCCCAGTGACAAGCCATGCCATTTTTCAATCAAGATCGACAGAAAACTTAAAACTGTCTGTGACTCTTTTGTCTTCTTCTCTATGCATGCCTCTTTCCATACAAAGTTCTTCAATCTATTTTCCTCACTGCAGCCAGAGTGGTCTTTCAAAAACACAAGCATGACCACCTCTACTCCATGGCTTATGGCATTTCACTGGTTTCCTATTATTTTTGGGACATCAAACAAATTCTGTAATGTGACTAAAATCCTGACATGCCATGACTCTCTTCTCTAAGGGAGTTCTTTATGCTCTGCTTTCCACCCACTGGGCTTCTTCTAATGTCCAGAGTATGCTTTTACCTTTCCTGACTCAAATCTTTGAATATGCTCTTTGCCAGAAAAATCTTACTATAATCTCTCTGAGTTTATTATATCTGACCAAGCTCCAGTCAATTTAAAAAGAACAGAGACAATCATATAATAGTGAAGGGAGAATAATTTGCTACAGCAATGAACTGTAAACACAAAATAAAGTTTTTTTAATTAAGTAGGAGGAGGCTTAAGTAGTAAAAAATATGTTATTTATCAGACATAGACAGCGATGATGAAAGAGTCATTTTCCTTCCATACAGGTAAGAAAAATACTGTAGAAGAAGAATTTTAGGAAATATGAGAATTTTGGAAAAGAATTTCCTAAACTGGATTAGAATGTTAAGTTCAAAGAAGGAAGTTGGAAAATTGTATAGGCTGGATCATGAATTTAGATTTCCGTTCTGAGTAACTTCAGAACTATCTTCTGCTGTTATAGATATCATGGAGCATAACAGAAGAGAAAATAGACAAGAAAGATATGAAGGTTTAAAAAATATGAGACTATGAACAATGCTAGCACATAGTATCAGCTACTGCTGGACAATCAAGGAATCCACACATCAAATGGCACTGTTTGCAGGGCCACTTTGCACACTTCTAGGAGACATTGTTGGCTTGTAATCTATGTCAGGACCCCTCTGGACTTAAGTAACAAATAACCTGCCTTGCCAAGCATCAAAGCCTTGCTTATGTAAATGTTTAAAAGTTTCCAAAGCGTTATAGAACTACAATCTGTGATATCTACAAAATAACCAAGTAAGCACTGTTCGCTTCCAGAAAAAGTAAGTAAAATCGTAAAGGGAAAATATTCAGTGATTTTTCTATGAATTAGGACCTCAAGGTCTGTATATGCAATGAATCTAGGTAATTATACAGTGGGTGGGGCTAGAAAGGGAAGCACAAATGGATTGTACCAGACTCTATATGGATATTATTTAGCTCCTACAAACTAGACAAAGTTGTCATGAAAATTGATGTGATATAGCATTCCAGCTCAAAATCCTTGCATAAAATGGCCGAGGATGACTTGTCCAAATCCTTTAGTATGCACTAGTTTATATCTAACTGTCCTGTAAAGTCACTTTTCTTACAATTTCTGCACATATTCATGAAATCACATTGTCAGCATTGAAAGATAGCCAAGTAGAAAAAAGAAAAATCTTATTATACTAACAATTTCCTCAATCAATGTAGTCAGATAATACAGCTGCATTTCTTGTTAATCAGAATTTAGTTCAAATAGCTAAAGAGCTTTACTCATTCAGCAATAAAAACTAGACACTTGCAAAATAAATTTCTTTTTCTTTTTTTTCTTTTTTCTTTTTTTTTTTTTTTTGTCACCAGGAATCAAACTCAGGACCTTGCACTTGTCAGGCAGGTGCTGTGCCACTGAGCTACATCCCCAGCCTTGAGAAATTTCTGACAATTTGACCCAGCAGCCCCAAGTTGCAGGGAACCTCCAGTGCTAAGTGGCGTGAGCCAAGGTCAGTACAGCGAACTCCACCCAGTCATGAAAGCTCGGCACCTCACTCAGAACCTGGTAGGGCCCAGCCCAACAATCCCAAGCAGCTGGAGGGATTTGGTGTGCCTTGTGGCATGAGCTGAAGGCCTGCACAGCATACTCCTCACATTTGAGAAGCCTTTGATTGCCACTAGGGACGTGGTAAGGCCTGCCTAATGACCCCCATTCAGCTGGGGAAACTCCCTCCAGTACAGATATTCTCAACCCAGGAAGCAACTGAGATCTTGCATTCAGTTTCTCCAGAGGAATACAGGAAAATGACAAAGCACAAGAGTGAAATGCTATCTCAAACCTCCAGCCCATCCCAAACAAGACTAGGAGGCATGGACATAGAAGAAAGTGTAAGCTATACACCTGAAACTTCTGAAATGATAGGATCTGAAGTAAAGAAACAGCTCCATGAAGCTATAAAGGAACTTAGATCAGAAATAATCTCCCAGGTAAAAGAAGAAATGATCAACATAATAAAATAAATAGTGAATGAATCTAAAGAAGACATAGTTAAAAACATTGAGGAGCATTGCAAAAAGATAGAAACCTTGAATGAATGATATAAGAAAGAAATGGAATGTATGAAACAGATTCAAAGAGATATCCAGGAAATCAAAAATTCCATCAAAAGTTGGCAAAACTGCCTCAATGAATGTGAAGATAGACTTTCAGACCTCGAAGGCAAGATTGCAATTAGTGAACAGGAAAGATCTTTTAAAAATACCAAGGAATCAGGAAGTAACAACTCAACAGTTTCAAAGTGATGCAAAGAAAAACAATATAAGATTGATAGGTGTAAATGGAAAGAAGGTGACAATACAAATGATATAAAAAAACTATTTACAGAAGTAATAGCTGTAAAACTTCCCAAACATGGGAAAGGAAACTGACATACAGATAAGTGAAGCATATAGCATTCCCATTAGCTATAACCAAAATAAATCTACACCCAGACACATAGTCATCAACATCCCTGAAATTCAGCATAAGAACAAAATATTACAAACCGTTAGAGAAAAAAGACAGATCACCTATAGGGGAAAGCACATCAGAATCACAGCAGACTTCTCAACACAAACAATGAAATCAAGAAGAGTGTAGAGTGAAGTATTTCAAATCCTAAAGGAAAATGACTTCCAACCCAGATTGATGTACCATGCAAAATTGTCCTTCGAAATTGATGGAGAAATAAGATACTTCCGTGACAAAGAACAGCTGAAGAACTTCCTGACAACCAAACCAACCTTGCAAAGAATACTGAAAGATATTCTAGATAGGCATAAAAATAACTGTGATTTCAAGAACACGAACAGAAAAAAACCACTAAGCAAGGCAAACAATTAAACAGAGGGAAAAGGTAAAGAAACAACAGCAGAAAGATAACATGACAAAAATGGACCAATATATATCAGTTATAACCACTAATGCAAATGGCCTCAATTCACCAATCAGAAGAAACACACTGGCAGAATGGATCAAGAAACAGCATCCAACCATATGCTATATACAAGAAACCCATCTAACCCAAAAGGAAATTCATAGACTGAAAGTCAAAGAATGGAAAACAATACTTCATGAAACAGGAACCAAAAAAAAAGCAGGTGTAGCTATTCTGTTTTCAGACAATGTGAACTTCAAACCAACAATGATCAAAGGAGATAAAGAAGGTCACTACATACTGGTTAAGGGAAAACTTCAAGAGGAAGAGATAACAATCTTAAATATATATACACCAAATATGGGAGCACCCAGCTATCTAAAACAAATGTTAATAGAAATGAAAAATCAAATAAGCAATAATACAATCATAATGGGAGATTTTAACACCCCATTAACACAAAGAGACAGATCAACTAGACAGAAAATCAGCAAAGAAGTAACAGAACTAAATCTAACTTTTGAACAAATGGACTTAGTAGACGTGTACAGAGTGTTCCAACCTATGACATCAGAATATACATTCTTCTCAGCTGCACATGGCACGTTCTCTAAAATAGACCATATACTAACCCATAGAACATGCTTAAGTAAATGTAAGAAAATTGAAGTTATCCCATGCATATTATTGGATCACAGTGCCATGAAATTAGAAATCAATGACAAAAGAAACTGCAAAAACTCTATAAACATATGGGAATTAAATAAAACACTCCTGAACAATCAATAGGTCAGAGAGGAAATTAAAGAAGAAATTAAACAGAAATTAAACAATATCTACAAGCAAATGAAAATACAAACACAATGTTCCAGAACCTGTGGGATGCAATGAAATCAGTCCTCAGAGGGAAATACATTGTGGTGAATTCCCACACCAGGAAAACAATGAACACAAACAGCTTGATGCTACACCTCAAACATCTAGAAAGAAAAGAGTAAGACAAGTCCAAAGCCAAAAGAAGGGAAGAAATTATAAAGAACAGGGCAGAAATTAATGCAATAGAGACTAAGAAAACAATACAAAGACTTAATGAATCAAAGAGTTGGTTCTTTGAATAAAATTGATAATCCCCTAGCTAACCTTCTTTTAAAAAAAAGAAAGAAAAACTCAAATTCATTCAATAAGGAATGAAAAGGGTGAAATCACTATAGATCCTGTGAAAATATAGAAGATCATCAATACTTACTTCATAAATCTTTACTTTCATAGGTTTGATAACAGAAGAAACGGACAGATTCCTAGAAACATATGTATTACCAAAGCTGGATCAAGAAGATGTAAAACTGCTGAATAACTCAATTTTAATACATGAAATTGAAAATGTAATTAGAACATTACCAACAAAGAAAAGTCCAGGTCCTGATGGATTCACAAATGAATTCTACAAGAAATTCAAGGAAGACTTAACTTAACTGCTCAAACTCTTCAATGAAATTGAAAGGAAAGCAATTCTCCCTAACTCATACCTGGAAGCAAGTATTACCCTCATACCAAAAGCAGACAAAGACCCAACCAAAAAAAAGAACTAGCCAACCTCCCTAATGAACATAGATGCAAAAATCCTCAATAAAATACTGGCAAATAGAACACAGCAAGTCATCAAGATTATACAGCACGACCAAGTAGGTATCATTCCAGGAATGCAGGGATGGTTCAACATGCACAAATCAATAAATGTCATACACCATATCGTTAGAGTCAAAGATAAGAATCACATGATCATTTCAATACATGCAGAAAAAGCTTTTGACAAAGTCCAACCCTCATTCATGATAAGAAACATATGGAAAATTGGAATAGATGTTCTTTACCTCAATCTGATAAAAGCCATCTATGAAAAACCAACAGCCAGCACCATACTGAATGGTCAAAAACTGAAATCTTTCACTTTAAAATAAGGAACAAGACAAGGATGCCCATCATCACCACTCCTATTCAGTATAGTGCTGGAAATATTAGCCAAATCAATTAGACAAAAGAGAGTAATAAAAGGACCAAGGATAGGCAAAGAAGAAGTTAAATTATCATTATCTGCAGATGACATGATACTCTACATAGAAGACTCCCAAAACTCCATTGAACTTCTAGATGCAATAACCAAATTCCGTAATGTAGCTGGATACAAAGTCAACACTTAAAAATCAATAGCATTCCTGTACACAAACAATAAATGCACTGAGAGAGAAATAAGACAAGCCACACTCTTCATAATAGCATCCAAAGAAGTGAAATACTTAGGAATCAATCTAACAAAGGAAGTGAAAGGTCTATTCAGTGAAAATTACATTACTCTGAAAAGAGAAATTGAAGAGAATCTCAGAGAATGGAAAGGCATTCCTTGTTCATGGATAGGAAGAACAAACGTTGTGAAAATGGCCATTCTCCCAAAATTGTTATACAGATTTAATGTCATTCCATTCAAAATACCATTAACTAAGGGCCAGGAGTTTGGCTCTATGGCTTAAGCGCCTGACCTGGCAGGCGTGAGGTTGTGAGTTCAATCCCCGGTGCCGCAAAAAATAAAAAATAACATTAACTTACCTCACAGATCTAGAGAAATCATTCCTAAAATTCATCTGGAACCATAAGAGACTTAGAATAGCAAAGGCAACTCTGGGCAACAAAGGCAAGGCAGGAGGCATTACAATCCCTGACTTGAAGCAATACTACAAAGCTACTGTGATAAAATCAGCGTGGTACTGGAATTAAAACAGACCTGAAGATTAGTGGAATAGATTAGAAGATACAGCCACAACTACAAACACACTCAGTCACCTCATCTTTGACAAAGGGGCCAAATATATATGCTGGAAGAAAGATAGCCTCTATAATTAGTGGTGCTGGAAAAACTGGCTTTCCATATGCCAAAAAGTAAAACTAGACCCATGCCTATCACCATGCACTAAACTAAAGTCAAAGTGGAGCAAAGATCTAAATATTCAAACAGAAACACTAAATCTGCTGGAAGACAAAGTAGGTAGAAATCTTGAAGACATAGGGGTAGGCAGATAATTCATGAACAAAAATCAAGCTTCGTGGGAAATACTTCCCAGCATCAATAACTGGAATCTCATCTTATTAAAAAGTTTTTGCATGTCAAAAGAAATCTCCAACAGAGTGAAAAGAAAACCTACAAATTGGGAAAAAATCTTAGTCAACTGTCCCTCAGACAATGGACTTCTATCTAGAATATATAAAGAATTGAAAAAACTCAGGTCCCCGAAATTCAAAGACCCAGTCCAATGAATACACATTTCTCAGCTGAAAAAATACAAATGGTAAATAAGTACATGAAAAAGTGTTCAACATAATTGGTCATTAGAGAAATTCAAATTAAAACAACACTGAGATTTCATCTCACTCCAGTAAGAATGACCAGAATCAAGAAAACCACAAATAACAAATGCTGGAGAGGCTGGGGAGGAAAAAGAACTCTCCTGCATTGTCGGTGGGAGTGTAGACTGGTGCAACCACTGTGGAAATTGATCTGGAGGTTCCACAAAAAGCTGAGATTGGAAGTCCCATTTGACCCAGCTATCCTACTTCTGGGCATTTTCCCAGAAGAATTGAAAATATCATACCACAGTGACATATGTGCACTCATGTTCATAGCAGCACAATTTGTAATAGCCAAATCTTGGAAACAACCTAATGCCCATCAACTAAGGAATGGATAAAAAAGATATGGTATTTTTATATGATGGAGTACTACACAGCTGTAAAGAAGGATCACATTCAAGCTTTTACAGGTAAATGGATGTGACTTGAGACCATACTCATAAGTGAAATAAATCAAACTCACATGTGTAAATATTGTATTGTTTCCCTAGTGTAAGAAACCAAAAGAGTAAATAAGATACAAAATCTTCAATAAATATTGTGAAAGTGTTAGAAACCGCTCAAAGGGGAAAAATAACTCAGATCGGGAAAAGGAGAGAAGAAGGAAAGGAAAAGAAAAAAGATACAAATTTGTACATACACACTTACGATAGCTAGGCTGATTGTATTACTAATTCTATTAGTTCTTGGAACAAAACAGTTAACGTTCATAGGATTAGATCAATTTTACATGCTTATATCTGATAACCCGAGTAACTCTTTTGAAGATAACTATGCAAAATAACAATCTTAGTTATGTTCCTCCCACCTTGTTTTGCAAGCACACATTGTTATTGTTTGGGCTCATTGTTATTGTTATTTATTTGTCTCTTTTGTTTATTGTTTTTCTTGTATTTTGTTTTGCTTTGTTTTATTTCCCCCTCTAACACAGAAAGGATAGATGTACATCTAAAGGCTTATACATGCCTAGAACTTCTCCTAAAGAGTTTATAAGAATTGATTTTAATATGTGTGATGGTAGGAACAACTACTTTGAAGAAAATGAGGCATTATGGTAGCCATTGCTGATTTCCTATCATCGTGTTTTGAAGTCCAATGATGCTTTTAGTCTTTGTTTTGATTGATTTTAGTCTGTTTTCTATTATTTGATTTCAGTATGTGTAAAGGTATGGACAGCTATTTTGAAGAGAACAAGAGACATTATGGTAGCCATTGTTGATTTTCTTATTGTCTGGTTTTGAGGGCCTGAAATGCTTTCATTCTTTTGTTTTGATCAGTTTTATATTGCTTTGTTTTGTTTGCATTCATTGTGTGTGACAATAATGACAATTATTTCAAAGAAAACAAGAGACATTTTGGTGGCCACTGTTGATTTCCTATTGTCTCATTTTTTTTAAATTTTTTTTTTATTTTAAAGATAGTAAAGTACAACAGAACATAACAGAATAAAGTCAATCAAAACAAAGCAGTAGGGCTGGTACAGAACTTCGAAGACTGATAATGTGAGTACAATAGCTACAATAGCATACCTTGCTATTTTCAGATTACCTAACTAAGGTACATAAAGCAACTAAACGCTAGTGTTTTCTCGTAGATTTTGCAGGCCTCTGATCGGCACCCTGAATGTCTCTTTACATGATGACAGTAGGCAATGTTGCAGACATGGGGGACTCTCTTCTGTCTTGTCTTCTAGGACCAATGTGGTTCTCACCATTTTGCTTTTCTCTGATCGTTACTATTTTTCTTTTTTTTTCTTTATTTTATATTCTGTTTTTATTGGCTTTGTATTGTTTTGTTTTTGGTTCAATTCTACTACACCTGTAGGAATGGTCAGGTATTGTCTCATTTTGAAATCCTGTGTTGCTTGCATTCATTTTGCTCTGATCTGATATGTTGTATTTTGTTTTATTCTGTTTAAAATAAAAAAATTTCTGACAATTCATATAAATTTAATTTTACACTAATCATTTAGTGCAGGAGTCTTTTAAAAAATGCATTGAATTGGCATTAGGTCAAAATGAAAACAACCTGATTTCTAACAGTTCACAAATTTCACAAGGTGTCCACATAAGCAATGAGAGGTGTCTGCTTAGTAATTATGCAATTTTCTTTTACTTTCTCTTTCACTTTTCTTGAAAAACTGACTAACATAATCTACCAATATATTTTTAAAACTAGGTCACCTTAAGCCAGATTACCTTAATGCTTAATACTGAGGAGAAAAAAGAGAAGGAGACTTTAATGCAAAATGGCCCAGGAGCATTTTTTAGTGTAAAAACATCATATTAAGTAGTGTTTCTCAAATTTACCCATCATGAGACTTACCTAGAATGCTTGTTTAAAAACATGAATGTTGAGGTCTCAGTTCTGGAGGTCTGGATTCATCAGGAATGTGTAGCATTAAAAGAGCCCGGATGGGTTTTAGGATCGGGCCATTTGAGGAAATCTGTAATATCACGAAAAGAATACTCCTCTAGTCTTAGTGCTCAAAGCACCAGGGTCACCAGCTTTCCTGGGTCCTCGTAAGAGTCATTTTACTCTCTGGATCTAAATTTCCTCAATTGTCACAGCAAAAATCAAAGAAACAAAAATAAAAAGAACTTGGTTTTGATTCACAAACCCCTGTGGACCAGAAGCAGGTGGATTTCGCTGGCTGCTCCCTCCACTGCAGTTAGCCTGCGACCTGGCACAGAGCAACGTCACATTAGCGAGGGTTGACTGAATGGAGAGATGCACTGTAAGGTTGCTCTTGGTTTTAAAATTATTGGATTCCAAAGTAAATAAATTAAAAAGAAATGCATTCACAAAATAATAAGATTTTCCAAATAACAACAGAAAAAGGCTCTCATTCCTTTTTCCTGGTCTCAAATCTGAATGCACCTAAGTGTTGCAAAGGCTGTGACTTGTGTAATTTTATGTCATGCTGTCCTCACAGGGCTGCAGTGGTTAAAACTAATACAGTGGGAGTATGGAGCATACTGGTTCTCAGTAGATGCTCTGTGAAAGTGAGCTAAACCTAAAAAATCCACTAAATTCTGTGGAATACAACACAAAATACTCTAAATTTTTGCTACAAGAATAGGAGCTTTATGCTCACAGTATGGGTATTTTAGGATTTTTGCTGGTTTTATTTTAAAATATACTGTCGTGTAACAAGTCCAACATTGTTAATAGCTTTTCCTGGCACCCATAGCTTGTGTAGAAACAAGTTTTTATGTTGGAACAATAAACCCTGAAAACTCTACAGCATTTCAAATTTGTTTTAAAGCCCAAGGCTCTTATTTACTTTTTAAAATTTATTAAATTATATTATTTAAATATTTCCTTATATTATGTATCTAGTATAATTTAAGAAAGTAGTTCTCAAAGTGTGGTTCCCAAACCCACATCAACATCACCTGGGAATAGTTACAAATGCAATTTTTTTATTTTATTTTTTTATTTATGGAAAATAGTAAAACAAAATTTTATAACATAATACTAGGGGAATAACAGTGAATACATTATATATCGTTATCTTTAAAGTAGTTACTTAGAGTACAAGATAGGGAAATAAAAAAATTCTCCAATTGATATTAACAGGAATATTCCTTTTCAATGAACTAAGAAACATCAGTAGTACAACTAACTTGCATTTGTTTTCCTTTTCCCTTCCTTCCTTTCTCCTTTTCTCTAACGTGTTTCTGGAAATGCACATTCTTGAGTCTTGTCCCAAATCTAGTGAGCCAGAAAGTGTGAATTAAGGTTTTCCAGGTGATTCTTATGCACATTCAACTGTAAGAATCACCGACTTAAATATTGTCATAAAAAAAGAAACTCAAGAAGGCTGAATTCAACTTTCTCTACACTCCTCACAGTGTATCAGAACTGAAAAAGCTACACTGAGTTTCAACCATTTATCAATATACTTGACAGTAAATCATTTTTGTATATTTACTAAAGTTCTTGCCTATTAAAATAAAATCCTGAAATACTGATCCTGGAATTAAAAATATAAACCAATGGTTTTTGGAATATTTTCTCAACTTCATATGAAAAATGCAAATGTTTAATGATGAAAATGTTAACAGACATTAATGAATTTAATTTTAATGTTATTAAAACACAAACAAAAAATGAGGCTAAAGTTATACAGCACAAAGATACAAGGATTACTTTTAATTCAAATGGTTATTATGATTGGAACAAGAGACCTATAATAATTTTGTTTTGTTTTGTTTTGTTTTGTTTTTTTGAGATAGGGTCTTACTACATAGTTCAGGATGGGCTTAGATTCGCTGCATAGCTTAAGCTGGCCTCAAACTCATGGAGATTCTCCTGCCTCAGCCTCCCAAGTGCTGGGATTACAGGGCGTATGCCACCAGTTTCATGTAAGAAAAGCTCTCAGCTACAGAGTTCTGAAAATCTTAAAACTATGCATTTTCAGACACCAGCCAAGAGTGGACAGATTTTTAATATGATGGAAGAATTGAGATGGTGGTGCTGAGGAGAGAAGACGTTTCATTCACCATCACCTCCTTTAGCAACAGTTAAGGAATTTGAGAAGATACAGAAGTTTATAGAATTACTGCCAATTCTACAGTGTTCTGCAGCTTCAAAGAACATGAATCTTAAGTAGGCTTTTCCAATATTTTGTCCAAACCCTAAAACTTCCCAAAAGAAAATGGCTAACTTAAATGGATAGAAAGAAGAAACAAGTCAATCCATTCCTCTCAGCTTCTAGTCTGGAATGTTAAATGGCAGTGAGCTGATGACATCTCCGGACTCGGTGACGATCGCATCATAAACCCATCTTCGGTTGCAGCGGCACTCAGGCCCACACTTGTTGGAGTTGCATTTGGGGCAAGGATAGAAGCAGCCCAGGCAGTTCTTCTCTAGGCAGTCACACAGGTCCACGTCATTGCAAATTAGCCTGCCGCTTTTGTCATACTTCTTCACAACTCTAGAAAGGAAAGAATGGCATGAATACGCTAGCACACCA